>CAIGRF010215701.1:0-17449 GCA_903798235.1 Fraxinus ornus
ACTTGACCCATTTCCAACAGTATCATTAAAAATGGGAATATGAATTTTTCTACTTCTTTCGCAAAAAGAAGAAGATTACAAAGGAGTATTAAGGTTACATGTCTACCGTTCCTAGACTATTCCAACTTCCAACCCCTTAATATTTAACTCAATTGTACCACATCAAGCTTCCTTCATTCCAAATTGCTTATAATCTACATCAGTCATCAAATTCTCTTCCATCTCCATATGCTTGCAAGATGTGCTATCCACCCATCCATGGCATAAAAACCAATAAGGAGAAGTGAGTCAAAAGGATATTCATCATATAATCCAATTCTCGTTGTCCATGTACCCCGTGACCTACAACTATACCCATCTAACACCTCACATCTTTGCATTTTGATAAGTGTAGTTTCTACACTTAATTGAAACACTAAATGGTGATATTTTATTTATTTTTTATTTTTGGATAAAATACTACATAACTTGTGTTGTATTGAATTTTGTAGGTAAATCTCGATATTTGATAAAGATTTGGAGAAAAGAATGCAAAAATAGTGAAAAATGACGAAATCCAAAAGTCGAGGACTAAATTCAAAACATGAGAGGGCAATGAAATGAAGATTGAAGATACCAAGCATTTAATTTGATACAATTGGAAGATAAATAAACAAGATTGCAAAAGAAAATGGCTAAAATGAAGCAAATTCAAAGTTAAGGGACTAAAGTGCAACTAATAAAAAGTTACATCGAACCCCACGATGAAGATTCGAGAGTGCTATGGGTCAATTGGATGAGGAAAGAAGTCAAAGTCATGAAGTATAGTCAAAGTATTATCATACATCATCTTTCAGCCGAAAAAGTTGTGTTTTAGATTTTTAGCCTTATATTGAAACCCAATTTAGGCATAACAAGCTCTCGAATTGAAAAAATGATATATCTATAAGAATTTTAGCCCTCCAAGTTAGATTTTTAATACACTTTGAATCACCTTAATTGGATATCCAGAGAGAAAGTTATGACAAAAATATTAAAAACTATTCAATTGTCGGGAATTAGACGATGCGCGCGCCTTCGCCTGTAAGAGAGGCGTGCGCTCCAACCAAAAATGGGGTACCTGAGGCATCCAAAACTAGCTAGGTGCACATCCTTTGTATGCCCGAGGCATCCAAAATTGGGTCTCAATTTGAGACCCAATTTGGCATAGCAAGCTTTCGAATTGAAAAAATGATATATCTATAAGAATTTTAATTTTTAGTCCTTCGAGTTAGATTTTCAATGCACTTTGAATCACCTCGATTGGATATTCGGAGATAAAGTTATGACAAAAATATTAAAAACTATTCAACTGTCGCGCGCCTTCACCTATAAGAGAGGCGCGCGCCCCAACCAAAAATGGGGGTGCCTGAGGCATCCAAAACTAGCCAGGCGCACGTCCTTGATATGCCTACGCGCGCGCTTCATTACAAAAAGGGAAAAAATACGTTTTTCCTTCTTTTTGTTTTGGTAACAATTCAATACAATCTTTTTGACATTCTTTAAATACTAAACTCGATTAGAACGTGAGAGAGGGCCATTCGAACAAGTCTATATATCAATTCAAGTCAAGTCATACAAGAACTTTGAAAATTCATAGCCCGATTTTAATATTTGAGCCAAGAACATGAATTTCTCCTACTTCTTCCATGTTTCTTATTTTCGGGTAACGTTTTCCAATTATTATTGTGTAATTTAATTATAAGAATGTTAGGATAAGTTTTTCATGTATTGGATGAATGATGAACCATATTATTTGTTTATTTTAATTCACGACAATTAATTTATTATATCTTGATTGATTTTGCATATCCATTGAATTATTCGACTCCTTGATCACCAATTAGATAATAAGTTACTTGTCGTAGTGTAAGAATACTCATAATAAGTCTAGAACGCGACAACATCAACACATGAGCAATATATATTAGAAATAATATTTATAGCATGTGCAATCATGCGTGATAAATCATGTGAATCAATGCATATTTTTCATATGTATTCGGACTAGGAATACGATTGAATTTTGTTAAACATAGATTTAATATATCTTGAAAAAGAATATTGAACAATAATGGATTATTAATTGTCTTGAATGCACGAATTTACTAGATTACAAATTAAGTATTGGATTAAATGGCAATAGAGGGATTCACAATTCCAATACAAACATTCATATATTAAATAAATACTTTATTTGTTTTGTTAATTTAGAATTAATATACTAAACAAACAAATAATCTCTTTTGATATGACTACACTTCAAATTTAATATTAACTATTTAACTACAAATTAGACATTATTTCTCGTAGAACGATACTCTTAACTCACAAATCTTATTACTTATACAATGATCACGTACGCTTGCGGGTTTTATCCGAACAAAATTTTGGCGTCGTTGCTGGGAAGTAATAGATTTAATTTTAATTTAGTAGTTTATATAAAGTTCGATTTTTTTTTTCCAATTCTTTTTTTTTTTTTTTTCATTTTGTTCTTCTTAAGCTTTAATTAAAATACCTGATCTCTTGTTTCACTCTTCGTAGGTTTCCACGAGTTTTTGCAAGATGTCGACGAGATCGAGATCTTCCCAATAGATCCTAGATCCAAAGGACCTTCAAGCAACATCAAAGAGAACAGAGAGAGCAAAGGCGATGGATGAAAATCGAAATCAGATTCAGGATGCATTACAGGAAGCAGCACTTCCAATTAAGCAACTACATCCAGTTCAACCTATATTAGTGGGGAATTATGCGAATCATATAACCAATGCAGTCGACAATTATCTACTCGTCCTTCGGACAAGCCAACTTCCACGTTTGACGAGATATCATAAACCTCTTCCAAAGTCATCAAGACATCAGGTTCTACAGGAAAGTCATAGAGAATCCACATAAACACATACATGCTTTTCTCATGTTGTGCGAAGTCATCTACCACAAGGTACCTCTATTTCCTCACACCTTGAAGGAGGGCACAAAATCATGGATGTATTCATTACCTCCCGGGAGCATCGTATCATGGAATGACATGGTACAAAAATTGTGCAACAAATTTGAGACTGGACACTGAAGGTGCACCACTAGTTGGCTCCACTTACATCTCGTGAGGTATACCAATTTTGCATTTTGAAAGCTCTACTTTTATTTAGGTTTTTGTGGCCCGTCAAACTTTATATAAAAAGAATGTCATACAACACCGATTTCAATTCATATAACTCATACACCTATAACACGTCTTTCAATCACTATCGCTATCATGTATCCTCGAGCACTTATTCACACAATTATCCTTTGTCTAAGACTTTTGTTGAGGACATGCACTCTCTTTTTAGGCACGTCGAGATCCACCTATGGAACTTTGATGGCCTTACTGGATCTAATTCATTTTTGATTGGCTTGACAATCTTGAAAATTCTTTGTCCATCACAATTGGAGTGACTCATGTAAAATTTGATATGCTAATATGTCACTTGTCAGGTTTGCTAGGTGTTATTGGAAATCATTTTTGCGTAACATTGATAACTTAGGTCAGCGCCCTATCACTTTGTGGGATGAGATGAAACGAATTCTAAGTAATAAATATGCCCCCGTGTACTATAAAACTCAATTGCTAAATCAATTCTTTTTGCACTATGAGCGAGGTACTTCCACTATTAGTGAGTCGAAAAGTCATTGAACAATTGTTATATTTATGAGGCTCCCCACATCACAAAGTCTAGATTTATCAATGGTTTGAATCCTTAAATTTTGCCTAATGATATTTTGCATTCCAATCCTTAGACAACGCTTACCAATTGGCCAATCTATGGAATTTATCCCTCCATCTTCGCCAAGCGTTTCATAAGCTAGGTCTACCACCCCAGTCCCGACACTCACTTTTTGAGTCTAATTGTTTTATTCTTGATGAAGAAACCGAGGTCTTTATTGTTGAGACTATTAAACATCTTGATTGCAAGGATGAGGAGAAATTATCCATGGACTTACCACCTAAGCCAAATAGTCCACCCGTCCTCGATTTCATGCCAAAGTCATTCTTGTCTAATCCCTTGTGTGGCTCTCACATTGCGTTTAATATGACTTTACCTCCATGGTGTGATACTCCCCTAATTGACACATTCTCCAAGGTCGTTGTTCATTCACACATTTCTTCTCTCGAACGTAATAATATTTTGAAGACTTGAAAGATGTTGTACATGGATTGCCAATCGGTTGCTTTTCTTTCCTTCCAAATACTAGCTCGGGCCAATAATGGAGTTTCGATCACTTGTAAACTAAAATTGTCCTGTAATGAGAAAGTTTGATATATAGGCGCAATCACAAAGTTAATATTTTTGAAAAAACATGTTCTCACAGCACATGTCCAGATGGACCTAAATGGCTAATTTATGTGAAAGTTTTGTACAGGTAACAAAATAGAGCTGCTGATGCACTGCTTCATATCTTCAAAGATTATGATTTGACGATTATATACAAGAACAATAAATATGTTGCAAGAATTGGGACATGATTCAGTTTTGAAAGCAAATATGGAGATGAATGAAGATATGTGCCTTTTAAGAAACCAAGTATACAAAAGTCAGATGGAGCATCCAATTGGAATGTAGGTTTTTCCAATAGCATTATTTCTATGAGAAGATGCTGGAGACTTAAGTAAAATGCCATTAAATTGCACATAAAATATAGTACTTTGAACTAACACTTACTGGTCGTGAATTCAAAGCAACAAATACAGCATAATAACCACATGTACATAGTAATATAAGGTTGTCTGAATTCATGGATTAGAATGAATTTAGGAAAGAACTTAGCACCGTTTCCTTTTCTTTATAATTTGACTTTACGTTCATAATATTTCACGAGTGGTCAAGAAAAAAACAAGAGGCGAGCATTCAGTGAAAACAACAATGATCTGCTAATAAAAATACAGGCCCTTCGAATGTGAACTGCTTCAAATGGATTTCATATAAGTGACAATTATAACGTTAGTATAGATATATTTTGTAGTGAAAATGGTATCATTTACCATCAAGATATTAAAATTAAAGAAGTAATGTGATTTTTGCTTCAAATCAAATTGGAATAATAAGAAGAAAAAGAATATCAATTTGGTATAACTACTATATACCAAGTATATAGATGACTATGCTACAGATTACCTTTTTTCCTGTTGTCGACCTAATTGACATCAAATCGGAGTCATTTTGAGCCTTGGATTTGAAGTTGAACTCATAAAGATTACAGCAGTAGGAGAAAGTTTTGCCTGTAGAAGAACAAGAAGAAAAAAGTTCAAGAAACAAGGAAAATCAACGGTATAAAGAATAATGAAAGCACGTTCGACATGATTTAATAAGTGATAAAAATATAATTAACATTAAAAGGTCCCAATTTTCTTTTACTGCCACTAGATTACTAGTATCTAGTGAACCTTAACTACTCCATGGCGCCTCTCTTCCACCTTCTCCATCGCCGCAGGCGGTTGTAGCAGAGCTGTGAATGACAGGCGGCAATACGCATTGGCATCAAACTCCAGCCCCATCGGTGAGTCACAGCAGGTACAGAACTAAGTAGCATTGCAGATTAGGAACAAAATGATATAGAATATCCATAGTTGTTCTATACCTCTCCCCTCATAGAGAATTTCTCTCCAGTCAGCAGTTTTATTCTGTATTTTATGAGTGAGCTCATAAAAATTTATAGATGCTTAAGTTGTAAACTATGCTGATAAGCCATTTTTATTATGGCATTTAATGACAGTGTTTTTCCATCACTATAGGAAAAAGAGAAGAAGTTTTCATAAGATGAAAAGGTATCATAATTTGCAATGTATATTCAATGCGGTTTGTCTATTCTTAGATTTTTGCACATAAGATCTGGTAATCAACACAAGATCTTAATGTTAATACTTGTAGCTCAATCAAAATTGAATCTCATGGTCTTGAAGATTTACATCTCCCTTACATATCAATTTTAATTTGGTGAAGGCTGGAGCAAACTCACTCTGCCGATAGGAGCAAATGTTGAAGGAAATGGTATGATTTTATAATGGCCCACAAAGAAGAGCTTGGATTACTTATGACACTAGAGCAAGGGAAACCTCTGAAAGTGGTCATTGGCGAGGTACGCAGCTCTCAAATTTGTCTCTAGAAATGAAAGAACTTTGGAAACGCATTTAAATGTTGGCGCATGCAAGAACTCATGCAACACAGGATAGCTATGGGGTGAGTTTCATTGAGTACTATGCTGAAGAGGCAAAACGTGTGTATGGCGACATTATTCCAGCCACATTACCAGATCGCAGGTTGTTTGTTTTGAAGCAGGTGAGCATCGCCTTATTTGATCTTCAAGTACAATTAAGTTGTCAATTCTGGTTATGGGACATTCTTCAAAATATACTTTGGTACATACCTATCTGAGAAGACAGAGTGCAAAGGGAAATGCTTTAGCAACCCACAATTAGCTTAAGACCAAAAGAGGAACATTGGGAGATCTAAGCATTTATTGTAGTTCTGTATCGTAGCTCAAGTGACACGAGAAGGTTGAGCCTTGTAGAAAGCAATACATACAAGACAGTTTATAACTGCATATAATTCTTATGAATAATAACTAAAGAAATCCGTTTTTTAGAATACTAGAATAATTCTTATTGACTTATAAAAATATGTAGAAGAGATTCCTAGCTTTATAGTTAATTACTAAAAGAAAATGTTGGAACATGTCAATTATAATATGCTCATAGTCTAAATCCAACATAATAATGCAATATCTCACATGTTTTTTTTCCAACGCGAAATTTATAGTCTGCGAGGCACTTCTGACATTATTACTCGCAATCACGAATAATTAGGTCACCTATCCTACATGACACGAGATGAAATCTACAATAGGACTCATTTATAGATTGTTTCCTTAACCATTGAAAAAAATTCATTTGTAACTTATTACATGACTCATTTTAACAAGTTATTGTATCATGTTGTGCTAAATGAAGTTTATGATGTCACTATCACTCAATTTCTTAATGATCTTCGAAAACATGATGTCCTTTTACACCACTAGGAGTCATTATTCATCTAATTTTGAACTTGGTTGGTTATGAAGGAGGTTTCTTTGACATTTTTTCCACCTCCTTTAAATGAATGGTGGAGATAAATATCATTTTACGGTTGTTATTCTTTCTCTAGACTATCTTTGTATGTAATTACATGGATTCTTCTAGCAATATTATCTTTACAACCTTCTAGACAACTATTATAAATTTTCTACAACTTCTTACATGGAACATCTAGACACAAGATCCTTTTGCACACCTATTCTTCATTTTAGTATATCCCAACAAGTTTCTTTCATAGAAATCTCTAGCATCGACCTTCTCCACAATATTCCCCATGTTTATAGAGTTGTGTAGAAACTTATTCAAAACTCTTCCAAATATATATAGATTGTTAGCCTACACTGCTCTAGTTTAACCTTTGGATGCAAACTTCATGTTCAATTTAGGGATGAAAAATTTTCTATAGCAGGATCCCCATTCCGTATGGTAAACAATACATGGACAGGGTTCATAATAAGTACCGCAAACTTTTCGAACCTGGCCCGAGTTACTCTATCTGATCATTGCATAGAGAGGTCACCAGACAACATTGTCGGGTTATCATGAGATAAAAGGCTATTTTTTTTTTTTTCTAAATTTGGGATCCTAAAAAAAATAAAATTGTGGGGTAGAGGTACAAAAAAAGAAAAAAGAAAGAAAAAGATTAAAACAACATTGTTGGGTATTTTAGTGATGCTCAAATAATCTCTAGGCAATGATGAAAAATCGTAGCCAGTTTATCTTCATAGGCTATGAGCCTAGGATTGAAGAATATTAAAATTCACACCACAAATGATGTAGCCCAATCCTGATGTGTATTTAGAGGAAATCAACCCATTGGGCTAAGTGCTCAATACCCAATTTTGGAGATAATTTGAATTGGGAATTCTATCCCTTTTCCCACGTGGAAGTTAGATGGTTATATAATTCTTATNCTCTTGTTCTCATTTTTACACACCAAGAATTGAAGAAAAAACCGGCTTCTTCCTTCCTCCCTTCATTGTGCCTTTGTGTGCAATTTTCTTTGCTTTCAAGATTCTCCAATTTGGTGTTACATTTGTAGTGTTGGATTGATGATTTTCTGAGCCTAATTGAAAAGGGTAGACATTAATTTTGAATTCTTCTTCTTCTTATTCAATTTTTGAATTCCTTTGAACATTTTACTTAATTCTCTACTAATTATTTTGTGTTGTTTAATTGTAGGTGGAATTAAGTTCTACATTTGATATCAGAGCAAGGTTAGGAATCAAGATTTGAAGAAAATTGAAGAAAAACGCTGAAGCAGAAGAAAACTGGCAGAAGAACAATAAAGATTTTCAAAAAATCGGACCTGCAAATCCATTTTTCGGATAAACAGCTGACCTGAAGAAGAAACGGAGTCCAGATTCGGACTCTGCAAGTGAAGAAGAAGGTGACTGGACGACGCGTGGTGATCGACGACGGCGTGTGGGGAATCCGAATGTGGCGCGTGAGGCGGTTTCCGGTGAAGGTTTTTTCAAATAGAATCTTCATTTTGACATTTCTAACATTCGCGTGTTGTTAGTTTTGCATTTGAGGTATTGCAGAAAGTTGGACGATTTTGCCCTTGGTGGGTCGGCGATCGGATACGCCATAAACATTTACTAAATTATTTTAGGCCAAAATCGCGGCCCTAAAGTAGTAAATTCGCATCTCTCCTATTTTACGGACTACAGAACTGGTCCGCTCTGGTAAATTGGCTAAAACCTTTACATTATCGCACTAACAGATCATCATGTGGGATGATTATTAGGATTGGAGGTTGCTATTGCTTGGTAACCATTGCTTGTTAGTAGAACCTAGGATTACTTGTCATTCTCTGTTTAATTTTTAAGTGAAATTATTTATTTATTGTCTTTAGATTTATTTGTTGAACGTTGTTACGATATTTAATCTCATATTATTCTAGACTTGTACCCAGACTCCTATTCGAGTTTCTTCCCTTGACATGTGAATGTGATTCTCACGGAATCATGGGGGTTCTAAAATAGCGTATTATTGTGAAACCATATGAATCTTGTTACTCTGTGTAAACTGTGTGACCTGTGACTTTTACATACATGAGTTTGTGTTCTGTGCATTTTTTTGATAAGATATCGACTCATCTCTTTGAGTTGGGTGTCTTTAATGGTAAATGAGATTTTTCTATTTGGCTACAAAAAATGAAAGGAATTCTTGTTCAACAAAAAGTCTCTAAAGCTATTGATGGCTCTTTTCCTACAAACTTGATTGCTGACGAAAAATAGAATTTGGATGAATTGGTTTATACTTCTATCATTTTACATTTGTCTGATGGGTATTAAGAAAGGTTGATAAATTAAATTTAGCTCAATAACTTTGGGAAAATTGGAGGAACTTTATGTGTCTAAATTCATTCCAAACAAACTTTTTCTACTTGAAAACTTTTTTAGCTTCAAAATCAATTCTTCAAAAGATATGAATGACAATTTGGATGTTTTCAATAAGCTCGTGAAAGATATCACTAATTGTGGTGAAAAAGTATCTGAAGAATATAAGGCTATCATTTTTTTAAATGCTACCATTGACACTTGTAGAGAATTTAAAAATGCTATTAAATACTAGAGAGATAATTTAACACCTGAAATTGTCATAGACTCGTTAAGAAGTAAAGATATGGAAATGCAAGCCGAGAGAGTCGAGAGAAAAAGTGGTGAGGTTCATATGATGAGAGGAAGGTCTCAGTCTAGGACTCGTGATAACCAAAGTGGATACGCCTTTGGTAGTAAAAAGAAAACTAGAAGTCTATCTAGGTCAAAAAGTAAAGTTAAAGGTAAAAAATGCTATGGGTGTGGTAAATTTGGACATTTCATTAAAGATTGTTATGTTGAGAAAAATAAACAAAAAGAGAAGGTTTACGATGAGACAAATGTTATTACTTCTTCTGATGAATGCTGTGAAATTTATGTGTTAATGAATTATGAACCTACTGAAGTAAATCTGACCGTGAAATCAGATTTGCATGAATGGATACTTGATTTTGGTGCATCATTTCATGTTTCATCAAATAAAGCTTGGTTTGAAAATTTGCAAGAATTTGAAAGTGGTCATGCCATTTTGTGCAATAATCATACATATAAAATTATTAGAATTGGTGATATCACGTTAATATTTGATACTAGTTATGTCTTTAAATTACATGAATTCAGATATATTCCTGAAATGGCTAGGAATCTTATTTCGGTAAGAGCATTAGAAATAGATGGTTTTACTCGTAAAATTAGAAACAAAATGCTAAAAATGATTAAAGGTGCTCTTGTCACATGTGAAAGTATTAAAAGAAACGATATTTATGTGACTACTGCTGAAATTATTAAAAATTCATCTTCCTCTATAAATTTGACCAACACGGATGACACACGCAAGTGGCACAATTGATTAGCTCACCTAAGTATTAAAGGACTTAAACTGCTAAATGATAAATGTGTATTTGGAAAAGACTGTGTGTCTAATATGCCTTTCTGTGATCACTGTGTACTTGGTAAATATCATAAGTTATCTTTTTCATCTGGCATACACAAAAGTACCAAAGTTTTGGAATATATTCATACTGATTTATAGGGCCTGCTACTATCCTACAATGGGTGATAATAGACTCTTTTGTCCATAATTGATGATTATTCTCATAGAGTATGGGTTTATCTTAAAAGATAAAACTGAAACCTTCAAAAATTTCAAAATATGAAAATTGCAAGTTGAAATTCAAACTGGCAAAAAGATAAAATATCTAAAATCTGATAATGGTCTAGGTCTAGAATTTTGTAATAATGATTTTGATGATATGTGTGAAAAATGTGGAATTACTAGACATAAAACTGTTCCTTATACACCTCAACAAAACGGGTGGCTGAACGTATGAATCGTACTTTACTTGATAAAGTTTGATATATGATGTTGAGTTCTGGTATTCCTAAATCTTTTTAGGGTAAAGCTGTTATGACTGTGTCTTATCTGATTAATTTGGCACCTTCTACTGCATTAAATGGTGATACTCCGCATGAAAAATGGTATGGTAAATGTGCTGACTATACCGTGTCAAAAACTTTTGGCTGTGCTACTCTCTCATCAAAATGAGGGAAAATTAGAACCTAGAGTTAGGAAATGTATTTTCTTAGGATACCCTGAAGGATTTAAAGGGTATTTGCTTTGTGATAGAAGTCAAATTGAAGTTAAGATCATCATAAGTTGTGATGTTGCATTTAATGAGTCTGAAATGTCGGGTCTAAAATCAAAGAGTGACACCTTGATAGAAAAACAGTGACACATTGAGAGAAAAGTAGCAAGAAAACACTAGTGACGAATCCCAAGTGAATTTAAGGTCTTTGAGTGTCCAAACCCCCACCATCTCAATTGAGGTGGAGCATCAAAATCCTGAATTAGAAGATAATCAGAGTGAAAATATTAAGAGAGATGAGGTTATAGAGGAATATCAAGAAGAGAAAAATCATTTGTCTGATTACTAGTTAGCTAGAGACAGAGTTAGGAGAACATATAGGGTGCCTCAAAGCTTAGAGTCTGATTTTGAACTTGCTTATGCTAGTTATGAAGAACTAGTTGATATGGAACCAAACACATATGAAGAAGCCAAAAGGAGTGAACAATCTGAGGATTGTGTGAAAGCGATGAAAGAAGAGATAAATTCCCTCAATGAAAATCAAACATGGGAGCTAGTCCCAAGACCTAAAGACAAGTCCACTGTTGGGTGTAAATGAGTTTTTAGAATTAAGGAGGGAATCACCAAAGGAGAAGTTTTATGGTTTAAGGTTAGACTTGCGACCGAATGTCACACACAAAAGGAAGGGGTATATTACAATGAAATCTTTACTCCAGTTGTTAAGTATACCACAATTAGGACCATGCTTGCATTAGTTGCGTATTTTAATTGGGAAGTTGAACAACTTGATGTTAAAACTGCTTTTCTGCATGGTGAACAATTTTTATAGATTAACCTAAAGGTTTTGAAAATAATCAAATACCTGATCATGTGTGTTTTCTTAAACGCTCTCTATATGGCCAAAACAAACTCCTAAATAATGGTACAAACGTTTTGATTCGTTCGTTCAAACTATTGGTTTTAAAATGCGTGAATTTGACCATTGCTTATACTATCAATGAAATGCAAATAACAATAACTGTTTGTTTTTGTTCCTATACGTGGATGATATGCTTTTGATTGGTCCCAACTTGAAGTTGTTAAATTATATAAAAACTACTTTGAATAATGAATTTGATATGAAAGACCCAGGTAATGCTAAAAGTATCTTAGGCATGGAAATTCAAAGAGATAGATCTAATTCATTTTTGTTTTTACATCGGGCCCCATATATCATGAAAGTTTTGACAAAATTTTGCATGAATGAATGCAAACCTATTACATTGTCTTTAACTAATCATTTTGTATTATCTAAAGAACAATTACCTACCAATGAAGAGTGAGAGGAATATATGAAAAAGATTCCACATTCAAATGTCATTGGTTCTGTTATGTATCTAATGGTGTGTACTAGACTTGACTTAGCCTATGTTGTTAGTACACTTAGCAGGTATATGTCCAACCATGGTCCCAAACATTGGGAAGCTTTAAAATGACTGTTTAAATATTTGAAAGTAACATGTAATGCTGGCTTAATATATAAATTTAGTATTGAAGGAGTAAAATTGAAAGGCTTTGCTGATGTTAATTATGTTGGTGATAGAGATAATAAGAAATCTACATCTTCCTATGTGTTTATTTTGTGTAATTCATGTGTTAGCTGGAAATCACAACTTCAACATGTTGTTGCATTATCCACTATTGAATCTGAATATATTGTTGCTACTGAAACCTTTAACGAATCTTTGTGATTTAAAGGTGTATTGGTGTTTTTGATGACAATGTGACAATATATTCTGATAGTCAATCTGCTGTTTACCTATGCAAAAATCATGTTTTTCATGAACATACTAAACATATAGATGTTAGACTACATTTCATTAGAGATATGATTTCTTAATAGCTAGTAAAACTTGAGAAAGTCCTTTCAGAATATAATCCCGCAGACATGGGAACTAAAGTGCTCCCATTGATAAAGTTTAGAAGCTGCCTTGATCTTCTAAACATCGGTACAAACTTGTAAGTCTCTTTCCTTAAACTATTTGTTATCTTATATGAGTTGCAGGTTGATTTGGCATCAATGTGGAGGTTGTTGGGTATTTTAGTGATGCCTAAATAACCCCTAGGCAATGATGAAAAATTGTAGCCCTTTTATCTTCATAGTCTATAAGCCTGTGATTGAGGAATATTAAAATCCACACCACAAATGATGTAGTTCAAGCCTGTTGGGTATTTAGAGGAAATCAGTCCATTGGGCTAGGTGCTCAATACCCAATTTTGGAGATAATTTGAATTGGGAATTCTATTCCTTTTCTCACGTGGAAGTTAGATGGTTATATAATTCTTATTCTTGGTAACCATTTTAGTTTTCTTGAACTCTCTCTTGGAGAGAAAAATCTGGAAATTCATTTGTCTATTTTGCCTATAGATTGGAGTCTCTTGTTCTCATTTACACACCAAAAATTAAAAAAAAACCCGGCTTCTTCCTTTCTCCCTTCACTGTGCCTTTGTGTGCATCTTCTTCTTGCCTTTGTGTGCAATTCTCTCTGCTTCCAAGATTCTCCAATTTGGTGTTGCCTTTGTAGTGTTGAACTGATGATTTTCTGAGCCTAATTGAAAAGGGGACACTAATTACTCTATGTTGTATAATTGTAGGTGGAATTAAGTTCTACAAACATAAAAATTAATAAAAATGGAGGTTAATTACCTGATTGGTCACTAAAATTTGCATAAGATTTCCAAGAAGTTATTGAACTTCAAAAGTTTCTCCATTAAACACTGAACTTAGCGTAAGATTTACTTCTCAATAGTTTCCCCATTAGTCATTGAACTTTAAAAAATGTAATCACATCGATCACTCAGTGATAGATGAGATTACATTTTGTAAAGTTTAGTGGCCAATGGAAAAACTTTATAAGTTCAGTGACCCTTTAAAAAATTTAAGCAAAGTTTAGTGACTAATAAAGAAATTATCCCTATGACGTGTGATACTGGTTGTTATAATGGTGACAGGAGGCACATGGAAGAAATAAGAAACCTCACACTTTTTAATGTTTTGTTCCCCCATTTTGCTCCTTTGCTTCCTCTCATGTGTTTTAGTAGTAACATAAAAAAATTGGTCGTGCGTCCATGACGATTAAATATTAGCTTTTTGAAATGTTTTGAATGCTTATAAAAATAAATATATATATTTTTCTCCAATCTCAATTTTTTACCACATTCTCCCAAATAAATAATTTTGCACATGAATTCATAAATTTTCATACCTTTAATCAAACATTTTTTTGAAAAAATCACTTTACAAAATCTATTCTAAAAAAATCTCTACTGAAGAATATCACTGGAAACTAACTAAATTGGGGTTAATTAAGGTTTCCAAGTCCGATGTATTTAGCATAATCAAGTCTCGTTAAAGTCCACTAACTGTTTTCTAGCAAGTAAAAACAGAAGATGGTTCTTAAAATTCTCATTTTCTCCTATGTAATTTACATATTTGAAATAGCACATGAGACGACTTTGTTATTTCAACTTGTTACCAAAAGATCGTTGTTTTCAATCAAGGACTAAAATAGGCTGTACCCAGTATTTTTCAACAAACTTTTCTCTTCCATCAATTCTCGTGTCTTCCTTGCATTGTCCCACAAGCCAGCTGCAGCATAAATACTTGATAGAACCACATAGTTTACTGGGTTCTCAGGCTCCATGCTAAACAGACGCCTCGCAGCTATTTCTCCAAGAATCACATTTCCATGGGTGCTGCATGCCCCAAGAATTGTACCCCAAACTGAGGCATTAGACTCAGTAGTCATTTTGCAAACTATGTTGTAAGCTTCTTCCAAACGACCTGTACGTGCAAAAAGGTCAACCAAACAAGAATAATGCTCAGCTCTTGGCAAGATGTTGTGTTTGCTAACCATATTACTAAAGCATTCCCATCCTTGGGCAATTAAACCATTGTGGCTGCAAGCAAAGAGAAGAGACAAGAATGTTAAGTCATTTGGCTTCAATCCTTCATTTTCCATCTTTTCATAAAGTGCAATTGCTTGGTGTCCATAGCCATTCTTACCATAACCAGTGATTAACGACGTCCATGAAATAATATTTTTCTCCTCCATCTCATCGAAAACACGTCTGGCAAATTCAAGTACTCCTGATTTTGAATACACGTCAATGAGAGCGTTGCCTATGGCCACATCATGCTGGTTCTGATATTTTATTGCCATAGCATGTAATTGTCTTCCCAAGTTCAGCGATGCCGCATTGGCACAGATGTTGAGCATGGAACACAACAAGACATCATCAATTCCCACATTTCTATGTGCATTGCTAAAAAGTTCCAATGCATCAATGCTATTTATACCTTCACGAGCATACCCCGTTATCAATGCAGTGCATGATATTATGTCTTTGTACTGCATAAACTTGTATACTTGATTCGCACTGGTTGTGCTTCCACATTTTACATAGGCATCAATTAAGGATCCGCACAAAGATGTATGCGACCCAAAGCCGAGCAGAATGATGTATCCATGAAGAAGGCTGACTTTCATGAGCCTACTGCTTCCAACAGAGGCACTCAGAACTCTTCCTAAGCTGAAGTGGTCAGGAGCCATGCCTACATAAATAGGGTCATCATAAGGAAGTAGTAATTTGGGAAATGAAACTACAAGTAACGAATCACCAAATAAGCCTATTGGTTCCTGAACCAAACTTCATTGTCATTTTTAACATACGACACTGGATGAACAATAAAAGCGACCATTATCATCCATGAACTATGAATATTCAGCCTACCTTCTCGGAGCATCATACGAAACACTAGAAAAGCATCTTCATTGAACCCCTGGACCACATATCCCCCAATCATCGTGTTCCAAGAGACCAAGTCTCTCCGCTCCATCGACCGGAAGACACAATAGGCATCCTTTATTTTCCCACTCTTTGAATGCAAATTAACCAATGCACTCAGAACAAATAAATTCTCCACAAACCTACCTTTCTGCACAGATCCCTGTATTTGCTCCCCTCTCTCCAAACACATTAAGTTAGTGCACGCACTCAATGCACTCCCATAGGTGAATTGATTGGCCTTCACGCCTTCCTTATGCATAGCAGAAAATATCTTCAAAGCCTTTTCTGAATCCCCGTTTTGAGAATACCCGGATATCAATGCAGTCCAAGGGACCACGTCCCTCTTAGGCATTCTATCAAACAGTTTATGAGCACTTTCCATATCACCAATTTTTGAGTAAAACACGATCAGTTTGGTGGTTAGGGAGGTGTTTAGAGGAATCCCATTTGTTATGAGGTGGCTGTGAATCAGATGGCCAGATTTTCTGGATTTTAACTCCGTGCATAGCTGAAGAACTTTTGAGCTAAGACAATAATGGTATGCATCGAGTGGATGTGATAAAATCAGCCTCGGTGCTTCTCGTAAAATTTTCAAATCACAAAGTGATTCTGCTGTGGATTTCAATGATGTTAACTGCGGCATTATTGAATATCACTAACTGCTTCCTGGTGTGATTTGTTTGCAAGTTGGTGAAAATTTTGATTACCTTTGAGAAGGAGCATTCGCAATGCCGTTGGTCGCCAAAGAAGTATAGCATTTCAGCCGTCTTCTCTAGTTTTACCTATATGTGTTGCTCAACTGCAATTTCCAATACCAAGGGATACCATTTAGCCTCTTCCCCAGGTTTACTAATCATCAATTTTTTCCATCTACAACAATAACAACAAAAAAACGATATCTAACTGATGATTTTAGGAATTAAAATTAAAACTGAGAAATGGAAAAAATAAAATCCCGACCACACGATATTAAATAAAAAATACATTTATCAGAGCAGTGTTTGGAAGATTTATAGGATTTGTGCATCTTATTTGATTCTCGTTCTTGTCAGCGTCTCCAATCTTTACCCTTTTGCTCTTCGCCTATTATTACACGCGTAGCTACTGTTGGAAAGATGGTTTTTTTTATCTACATCTATCTATCTATTTATCTACAATATATTAAAAGTGTGGATTGAGGAGAAACTTTTGAATTCCAATTTTACCCTTATATATTTAACTTTATATCAATTCTACCCTTGTATATTTAATAAAGTACTATTTAATATAATTTGACTTCATTTAATATTCATTTAAGCAGGGGCGGATGCAGACTTTTTATGTTGGGGGCACAATCAAACTTTCAAAAAGTAACGAAAAAA
>CAIGRF010215728.1:14981-30477 GCA_903798235.1 Fraxinus ornus
CACGACTAGCCAAATTCATTGTACTACATGGAGTAGTTCAATCTAGCAACCCCATCTCAATCTTACCAACCCCGGAAGTGAAAAATATGGCTTATAACTGGTAGGACAAAGACTTGTATAATTGCTTGTTTCAATGAATTAATCAAAGAATTTTCAATTTTCTCACCAATCCTTTAATTTGACTTGAGGTTAATTTTCTTTCTTTAGATAAGAAATTAAAGTACGGTAACATTCAAGTAATAACCGTCACTACTATTAAAGTTTTCAGTTTACATTAGAAAAGTCTCGAGTCAATGTCTACAAATTATCGACCTAGTTCTGAACGATGAAATTTGATTTTATTCAGCTTACATGACAGCAGTAAAACAAAAGGTGATCGAAGTTGGTAAATATTAAAATTGATCTCATTCAGTGTTCTAAAAAGCTTTTTTAGCCCCTGTTTGAGTATTAAGTTTCTCATTCTCATTCTTCTACTCATTTTCATCCACATATTATTCAGCAAAATAATATTTTTCATCACATCGATAACTTTTTCTTTTTTTTTAACCACACATTCTCCATCAATCTACTATTCCAAAATAATATCCATCAAACACACCCTTAGTTTATCTTTTCACACCTAATTGCGTCGGTTTTTACACTTACGCCAAAACTTAGCCTCCACGTCTCGTCAATTTTTACTCTTTTTAGATTAATACTCATCACGTCACATTCAATCCCCCACTTTCAGATCGAACAACTCTGATTGACATAGTTTACAAATTTCAAGCTACTCATACATTGTACGTAAAGACAAACACGATAAATCAAACTAATATATGCAGCAAAAATATATAGAATAGATAACGAATTATTTAAACTCCAAGGTTAACCCTAGCTATAGCGACATAGGCAGTTACCCCAAACCCGTTCTCCATAATATTAGTACTTTCAATATTTTTTAATTGTTGCATAAAAATTCTAAGCTATTTATATAAGACTTCATATTACAAAAAAAAATCTTGATAAATTTTTTTTTTCTTTTTATGTAATTTCAAATGGGGGAGTTGGTAATAATTTGACTGGGAAGACTTAAGAAGTTTCTATGGGGGGCCCACAGGACAGTGTGCCTCTTTTCCTTTATAAAAAGGTATGTTCTAGAAGCTCACTCACCCGATTGGACCAAGAACATTTTCTTGATGTGAAAGGGTTTTGCATGCTTTGTAGCTGGTTTGTTTTCATATTCATATGAAAAAGGGAAAATAAATAAATAAATAATATATATTCACACTATTTAATTTTGACGCTTATTTTTCACATTAAAAATCAAAGATTCCAAAGCAATTTATGAGCATCACTCCTTTTGCAACAGCTGTGAGCAACTCATATTCAACCTCAACTCATAAAGTACAGATTAGAAAAAAATGTTCGGGTAATTTGAGAAAGTCAAAGAGTGAAAATGATTTACTTCTTGAAAGAATTGATATATTGGATCGGTAATAATCTCGATAAAGAACTAAGGATTCGTTTGATTGACAAAGATGGAAAAGAAATTTCAATTTCATGTTGATTGGAAAATAAAACCCACCAAACCTATATGAATTCATTTTCTATGAAAAGAAAGAAAATGAAGTTTAAATTGGTTGTATTTTGAAATTCGGTTTCCATTTCCACTTTGCAATCAAACGGTCAAAGTGAAATTCGTTTTTTTCGGATGTGACATTTTTCATGGAATTCCATTTTATCGAACGGACCCTAATATATTGTCAATGAGTTACTTGATTTTTCTTTCAAGTCGAGATAACTCGTTTCAAACTTCAATAAACTGAATAAACTGTTTACTTTAAGGGTGTGTTAGGTATGATTTAAAATTCAATTAAAATTGAAAATACAGCCTTTATTGGATCTCACTCGTCTAATAAAAGTCAACAATAACGGCTAATTTTTCAAATTTGATCCGATTTTAATCTCTACCGAATACGCTCTAAAACTTTTAACTTTAACGTGCTCGTGATATAAAACTTGTGTATTATATCTACTTGCAAGACTTGCCAACCTACAAAATGACAAACATAAAACCGAACACCATTTTTCTTAGTTTCGAAATTTCTCCGATGACTCAATTCAATAGTATTATTGATGTAAGTTAGGACGAAATTTCTCCGGTGACTCAATTCAATAGTACTATTGATGTAAGCTAGGAGCAAGAAATTAAGGGTTGTTAAGATTTCAATTCGAATACATCGATGTATTAGGTTTGAAAACTGTATCCACTAAGTAAATAACTTATCCCACAAGATAATCCCACTATTGAAAATTTGATCCACTTAAAATTCTTGACTCACATCATTCAACAATTGCGTTAGTAAATTTCAAAGCCAAATATCTAACTAAAGTCGTGACGTAATGTGTCGTATGCGTGAGTCTACCATGTCGTCCTAGTACAAGTCAAAAGTTGATTGCTGTCTCAAAACGGGAATAGGACCCAAAAGACCGACGCTGTGGAAAATAAAAATGACAAAAGTGTATTAATAAAATAATATTATACGTAAATTCAATTTTTTTTTTTCTAAAAAATAATATTTGACGGAAAAACTTCTCACACATTTTTATTATAATCAAAATCAACTAATTTGCATAAAGTTTACAACTCATATTTAAGCAATAATTAAAATCTAGATAACGACTACTAAATAACGATTTAACTTTATATAATGATGAAAATTAAAGATAATGACTAACTCTTAAAAGAAATTAAAATTCTAATTTAATTAAACTAAGCAAAATTATTGAGAAAATAGAAAAAATGCATTACGGATCACATATTGGATTATTGTCATCCAGAATAGACCAAACTAACATGAAAACGGACATTTTGAAAAATTACGCCTTTAAGCATCGAGCTCACTTCTTCATGAAATCTTCTTCTTTCTGTATTGCATTATGATTTTAGCTCAATTGAATTGAGTACACGTTAGTTGAAATATGAGGATTATATAATTATAATCCTATATTTAGGGTTAAAAATAAATACTAGAGTCACTATTAAAGACGAATATCTTTTGATTTGTTTTATGTTTTGAGATGACAATTGACAAACACGTTGTGCAAAATATGATGGCTGTCTATATAAAAACAAAAGAAAACCAAACAAGTGGGGTCTGATAATTTAATTTAACATTGACCAAAAAGAAAAATAATGAAATTGGGAAATCCTTTCTACAAGAAAAAAATGACAAGACGGAGAATGGTTTCGTCCTCGATTTTTGAAGTGATTCTTCTTTTAGTCGACGTGGTATGTTAGTTTATGACAAGGGCAACAACCAAATTAGTCGTCCTTAGAATTTTCTTTTCTTTATGTTGATCCCAAAACGTAACAAATCAGTTTATACGAAAAATTAAGAAACTCAAAATTGCAGAAAAACTTAAAACACAAGAACACAAGAATTGTTTTGCCCTAAAAGTTCCCGAATGTTCAGTCGAATGATCTAACGACCCGTTGAACATCTACCAAGACATATTGCTCCTAATCCACTAATATCAATCAAAAAATCGTACAGAAATGTATGAAAAATATCAGAGATTTCTTCAAATTCTTTCTAGCCTCTATATATATAAATCAATAACCAAACACTCAGAAATTTCTTAAAGATTGTACTAAGCAACCCTCATTCTTGCCAAAAACAAGATTACAACACAAAGATTAAGAGTTACAGATTTTTAGAGAAATCCCAATTCACCCAAAGAAAAAGAACTTTTCAAGAACCAACGCAAATGATGAATGAAAAGACAAACTGTAATATCTATCTATATCAACTGGTTGAGATACAAGGTTCGGATTTAATCACGTGTACAATAGATCATAACTCACTCAAAGAGGCAGTAACGTGTAACCAAAAACCCAGTTTTGAGAATTAACACAGCTCAACAAGTCAAGAATAGTGAGGCGGCCCACTTATTTAACAGTTTTAAGGCAAATCTCGTTGTGAAATGAAGAGTTAACACAATTAACACTTAAATCAGAATTCAAATGAATTCTTTGGGACCATTTAGCAAATGAATTCTTTGGGACCATTTAGCTGGTTCATAATTTTTTGGAGATATGTGATACTTTCGGAATCGATAATGTGAACAAACAAGTTATAAGATTGAGACTCTACCCATTCTCTTTGTTGGATAAGGCAAAAAGTAAACAAGTTGGTTGAAAGAATGCAATTATGTTTACAATTGGTGAGTGTCAATATATACAGTAGTTTGCCCATGCAATCCCATTATTCTAGGCTATACAATGGGAAACTAAATCATCTAAATAAGTACAGAATTACAGAAAACTGAGATTAAGGGAATGATAAATCTTTCCATAAATGAGTGCTAATTATGTGCTCTATCATGCCCCCGCAAGCGCAAGGGTCCAGGAAGGACACTAAGCTTGGACCGATGAATAAGAAATTGCTTTCGAGCTAATGGTTTGGTAAGGGAGTCTGCGAGCTGGTCCGATGTGTGAACATGAGAAATACGAAGCAACTTGCGAGAGACCTGATCACGGACAAAGTGAAAGTCAATGGCAATGTGCTTCATTCGGGAGTGGAAGACAGGATTGGAGCATAAGTAAGTGGCTCCAACATTGTCACAGTAAATTGTTGGAGAGACAAGAAGTGAGATTGATAGTTCACGGAGAAGGTTGGTGATCCAATTCACTTCAGCAGTAGCGGTAGCAATGGCACGATATTCAGCTGCGGTGGAGGACCGAGCAATGGTAGATTGTTTCTTGGAGCTCCAGCTGATAGGATTGGAGCCAAGGAAGACAATAGGCAAATGTAGAGTGTCGTGTATCAGCATCCCCAGCCCAATCGGCATCCGCAAATGCATGAAGAGCAAGAGGAGATCGAGTTGAAATGAAGAGACCATAGTAGGATGTTCCCTTTAGATAACGGAGAACCCGTTTTACAGCAAGCCAATGATGAGAGGTTGTGCATAAATTGAGCCAACTTATTAACGACATAGCTGACATCTGGTCTTGTAAGAGAGAGGTATTGAAGTGAGCCAAGTACTTGACGATATTGAGTTGGATCATGACTAGAGGAACCATCATCAAGCTTGAGCGTCTCAGAAGGAGATAATGGCGTACTAAATTCCTTTGTTTCATGCATAGTAGTTCGGTGAAGGAGATCTAAAATATACTTTCTTTGAGATAGGAACAAGCCATTGGAGGTCCGTGTGGTTTCAATCCCCAAGAAATTATTGAGCTTACCGAGATTCTTGAGAGAAAACTTGGTGGAAAGCTGAGCAGTGAACTTGCAAAGAGTGGTCTGATCATTTCCAGTAAGGATAGTATCGTCTACATACACAAGTAGATACATGATGTGGGTTTCTGATGGGTAGATGAACAGAGATGTATCACTCTGAGAGTTAAAAAAGCATTAAGCTAGGAGAAAGGATCGAAGCTCAGTGTACCATGCCCGGGGAGCTTGACGGAGACCATAGAGAGCTTTGTGTAGTTTACAAACATGAGAGGGATATTGAGAGTCAACAAAGCCTGGAGGTTACTGCATGAAAACACAATTAGAGAGAGTTCTCTGCAAGAAGGCGTTATTAACATCCAGTTGGTTCAAAACCCAACCATTAGTTACAGAAATTGTAAGAACAAGTCGAATGGTAGCTGGTTTGACAATCGGGCTAAAGGTTTCAGTGAAGTCAATACCGGGTCGTTAATGGAACTTTTTAGCCACAAGATGGGCATTATAACGAGCTATGGAGCCATCCGGGTTCGTTTTGATCCTGTAGACCCATTTACATCCGATAATGTTTTGTGAGGGGGAGTAAGGTACAAGGGACTAGGTTTTGTTCTTTTAAAGGGCAAGAAACTCATCATTCATGGCGGCACGCCAATGAGAGTGCTTTTTGGCTTGGGTAAATGATGTAGGTTCCATTTGTGAGAGAGATGAGGAGCTAGTTGTCTGAAGGGTAAAGGGTATTTTAGGTTTGTATATGTTGTTTTGGGCACGGGTGACCACACGAGATGGTTGGACTGGCAAGGTTGAATGGGAGGGACTACGGGTGGTGGACTGGTCAGATTGGTTAAGTTCATGACTTGGTGTATAGAGTACTGTATTAGGGGGGTTAAGTACTGGTGACCTAGGACTGGTAGTGTTCAAGTCTGGTATAGGGTCAGCAACAGGTTCAAAAGAATTATTTACCTGTGATGGAAAGTTTCGAAAAGCAGCCTGGGGAGAGAGAGGAGTGGAGATAACTTGTTGAGTAGTAGAGGGACATTGGGAAGGAGTTGTAGGAATTAGGTGTGGTGCAGAGAAAGACAAGCTAATGGAGTCAATAGAGTCATCAGGTGGTGCTTTGACTTTATCCAAATGTTTTCCTGTGAAGACAGAGAGAAATTTGGAAAAAGTTTGGTTGGAGAGATATAGATCAGAATGTGGTGTAGTTTTGTAGGGGAAGATGTGTTCGAAGAAGACAACGTGCCTAGAGACAAAAAGGCGATTATAATGAGTATCAAAACAAAGAAAAGAATGGCGAGAAAGTGAAAAACCAAGGTACACACATGGTCGGGAGCGAGGTTCAAGTTTATGAGTGTTGTATGGTCGAAGCCAAGGACAGCATAAGCAACCAAAGACTCGAAGGGAAGTGTATTTGGGTTTGTGGCCGAGTAACTTGTGATATGGTGTATCATTGTTGAGAATGGGAGTGGGCATACGGTTAATGAGGTAGATGGCGGTTTGGAAGGCATAGGACCAAAAACGCAGAGGTATGGCAGCATTATGGAGAAGTGTTAGGCTAGTTTCCACAATATGTCGATGTTTACGTTCAGCTGAGCCAACATGTTCAGGTGTATAAGGTGGTGATGTAAGATGTTGAATACCATGTTGGGATAGAAGGTGAGAGAGCGCTTTGTACTCACAACCACCATCTGTGTATATGGTTTTGAGTGTAGTATGAAAGAAATTTTCGATTAGCTTTTTAAATTTCTCAAAAACAGTGAGTACATCAGATTTTAGCCTAAGAGGATATATCCACATGTATTTTGTGAAATAATCAATAAAGACAACATAATATCGAAAATTTCCAAAAGATGGTACAGGGGCAGGGCCCCAAACATCAGAATAGATAACTTGAAATGGTTTATCAACTAAATGATGAATTTTTAAATGACAACTTATGACTTTTGTTACAAAGGCAAGAGTCACATACTTTATTGGTAGATAAATCTGAAACATGGATTTTATTACTAGCAAGTACTCTCTTCTGGATTGGAGGAGAGGGATGACCAAGACGTTGATGCCATAGTTGAGAGGGGAGAGCAATGGAGGCGGAAGGAGAGAGGGTTGAATGCTTGGTGGGTGAAGTTGAGGGTGACCACTCATACAAGTTGTGTCTACTCCGGCCTTTCGCCAAGGATGTCCCTGTATTCTGATCCTTCACAAGAAAATAGCCAGGAAAAAATTCAATAGAAGTATTATTTTGTTTGCAGAATTGGGAGACATATATGAGGTTCTTTGATATCAAAGGTGCACACAAAACATTATCTAGTGTAAATGAGGCAATATGGGAATCAAATGAAGAAGAACCAACATGAGAGATAGAGATTCCTTTACCATTGCCGACTATAACATCCTTCTTACCAACATAATCTAAGTGCATGGATAGATTCTGTAGATTGGAGGTGACATGATGTGTAGCTCCCGAATCAAGTATCCAATTATTGTTGGTGTGGCTTGATGGTCCTTCAGTTAGATTTGTTTGAGGTCGAGAAAAGTAGGAAGATGGTTGTCCACTGGGGCGACAGGCTTTCGCACTATGTCCTGATTTATCACATAGTTGACAGACAATGCGAGGCTCACCTTGATTTCTTTGATGTTGATTTGAATTCCATGGAGGGGAGTATGATGAAAAATTCGAATGGTTTATGCCTCTGCCATAGGGAGGCTGTTGTCGATTGAATTGCATGTGGGTAGACTGAGAATTCTGTCCACTCATGTTGTTGTTAAAACGGTGTGTAGTGTTATTATAGCTACTTCGATGTCCTCCTCGACCACCTCGACCTCTGTAATTGGACCTTTTTTGAGTAAGTTGTGCAGTAACTTGCACTTCTTCTTCATTCGACTCTCCACGATTGCTTATCAATTCCTCATCAAGCAATCTGTCATAGAGATCCTCAAAAGAGATAGGAGTATCACGAACACGAACTGCTGCTGTCAATTCTTTAAACTCGTCGCCCAAGCCATTTAAAGTGTCGGACATGATTTGAGCATCATTCAGGGGTTGCCCGATGAGAGTTAGGGCTTTTAACTTTGCTCATATAAGCAGTTACAGTTTTTCCTTCCTTCTTGTTTGACATAAGGGAGGACATAATAGAAAGCATTCGGGTATTTGAGCGATTGGTGTAACTGGTTTCTAATTTATTCCAGGCATCAACAGATATGGTGCAACTGTTTATCGTTGGACTGATTGCGCTACTAATTGTGGCTTGAATGCCAAGGAGCACAGGACGATCCTGACGAGTCCAGGGGAGATATCCATGGTCAGTTTTCGATGGACATGGATGAGTCCCATCAACGAAACCAAGGAGTCCATAACCGAACAGAAGATTTCTCATTTGGGACTTCCAAGATGCATAATTTCCGCCATTCTTTGCAAGCTTAAACAGAATCTAAGAAGATGCATTAAGAGCTATCAGATTTCCATTGGTAGGGAGAAGATTACTTTGAGCTGTGGTGTTCACAGGTGTTGAGGCAAACACTGGTTCAGGAACAATTTCTACAGTTATTGGCGTTGCAGAAGATTCCTGAGATTTTTCCATTGCTAGAGGAACGACTGGATTTGTAGAGGGATCCGGTTCTGTTCAATTAACAAAGCAGCTTTGATACCATAAATAAGTTGGTTGAAAGAATGCAATTATGTTTACAATTGGTAAGTGTCAATATATACAGTAGTCTGCCCATGCAATCCCATTATTCTAGGCTATACAATGGGAAACTAAATCATCTAAATAAGTACAGAATTACAGAAAACTGAGATTAAGGGAATGATAAATCTTTCCATAAATGAGTGCATGTCGTGTATCAGCATCCCCAGCCCAATCGGCATCCGCAAATGCCTGAAGAGCAAGAGAAGATCGAGCTGAAATGAAGAGACCATAGTGGGATGTTCCCTTTAGATAACGGAGAACCCGTTTAATAGCAAGCTAATGACGAGAGGTTGGTCGATGCATAAATTGAGCCAACTTATTAGTGACATAGCTGACATCTGGTATTGTAAGAGAGAGGTATTGAAGTGAGCCAAGTACTTGACGATATTGAGTTGGATCATGACTAGTGGAATCGTCATCAAGCTTGAGCGTCTCGGAAGGAGACAATGGCGTACTGAATTTCTTTGCTTCATGCATAGTAATTCGCTGAAGGAGATCTAAAATATACTTTCTTTAAGATAGGAACAAGCCATTGGAGGTCCGTGTGGTTTCAATCCCCAAGAAATAATTGAGCTTACCGAGATTCTTGAGAGAAAACCTGGTGGAAAGCTGAGCAGTGAACTTGGAAAGAGTGGTCTGATCATTTCCTGTGAGGTTAATATCGTCTACATACACAAGTAGATACATGATGTGGGTTTCCGAGGTGTAGATGAACAGAGATGTATCACTCTGAGAGTTAAGAAAGCCATAAGCTAGGAGAAAGGATTGAAGCTCAGTGTACCATGCCCGGGGAGCTTGACGGAGACCATAGAGAGCTTTGTGTAGTTTACAAACATGAGAGGGACATTAAGAGTCAACAAAGCCTGGAGGTTGCTGCATGAAAACACAATCAGAGAGAGTTCCTTGCAAGAAGGCGTTATTAACATCCAGTTGGTTCAAAACCCAACCACTAGTTACAGCAATTGTAAGAACAAGTCAAATGGTAGCTGGTTTGACAACCGGGCTAAAGGTTTCAGTGAAGTCAATACCGGGTCGTTGATGGAACCCCTTAGCCACAAGACGGGCCTTATAACGAGCTATAGAGCCATCCGGGTTCGTTTTGATCTTGTAGACCCATTTACATTTGATAATGTTTTATGAGGGGGAGTAAGGTACAAGGGACCAGGTTTTGTTCTTTTGAAGGGCAAGAAACTCATCATTCATGACGGCATACCAATGGGAGTGCTTGTTGGCTTGGGTAAATGATGTGGGTTCCATTTGTGAGAGAGATGAGGAGCTAGTTGTGTGAAGGGTGAAGGGTATTTTAGGCTAGTATATGTTGTTTTGGGCACGGGTGACCACACAAGATAGTTTGACTGGCAAGGTTGAATGGGAGGGACTACGGGTGGTGGACTGGTCAGATTGGTTAAGTTCGTGACTTGGTGTAGAGAGTACTATATTAGGGAGGTCAAGTACAGGTGAGCTAGGACTGGTGGTGTTCAAGTCTGGTATAGGGTCAGCAATAGGTTCAAAAGAATTATTTACATGTAATGGAGAGTTTCGAGAAGCAGCCTGGGGAGAGAGAGGAGTGGAGATAACTTGTTGAGTAGTAGAAGGACATTGGGGAGGAATTGTAGGAATTAGGTGTGGTGCAGAGAAAGACAAGCTAATGGAGTCAATAGAGTCATCAGGTGGTGCTTTGACTTTATCCAAATGTTTTCCTGTGAAGACAGAGAGAAATTTGGAAAAAGCTTGGTTGGAGAGATATAGATCAGAATGTGGTGTAGTTTTGTAGGGAAAGATGTGTTCAAAGAAGACAACGTGCCTAGAGACAAAAAGGCGATTATAATGAGTATCAAAACAAAGAAAAGAATGATGAGAAAGTGAAAAACCAAGGTACACACATGGTCGGGAGCGAGGTTCAAGTTTATGAGTGTTGTATGGTTGAAGCCAAGGATAGCATAAGCAACCAAAGACTCGAAGGGAAGTGTATTTGGGTTTGTGACCGAATAACTTGTGATATGGTGTATCATTGTTGAGAACGGGAGTGGGAATACGGCTAATGAGGTAGATGGCGGTTTTGAAGGCATAGGACCAAAAACGCAGAGGTATGGCAGCATTGTAGAGAAGTGTCGGCCAATTTCCACAATATGTCGATGTTTGCGTTCAGCTGAGCCAACATGTTCAGGTGTATAAGGTGGTGATGTAAGATGTTGAATACCATGTTGGGATAGAAGGTGAGAGAGTACTTTGTACTCACCACCACCATCTGTGTATATGGTTTTAAGTGTAGTATGAAAGAAATTTTCAATTAGCTTTTTAAATTTCTCAAAAATAGTGAGTACATTAGATTTTAGCTTGAGAGGATATATTCACGTGTATTTTGTGAAATAATCAATAAAGACAACATAATATCGAAAATTTCCAAAAGATGGTACAGGGACAGGGCCCCAAACATCAGAATAGATAACTTGAAACGGTTTATCACAACTAACAGATGAATTTTTAAATGACAACTTATGACTTTTGTTACAAAGGCAAGAGTCACGGACTTTATTGGTAGAAAAATTTGAAACATGGATTTTATTACTAGCAAGTACTCTCTTCCGAATTGGAGGAGAGGGATGACCAAGACGTTGATGTCATAGTTGAGAGGGGAGAGCAATGGAGGCAGAAGGAGAGATGGTTGAATGCTTGGAGGGTGAAGTTGAGGGTGACCACTCATACAAGTTGTGTCTACTCTGGCCTTTGGCCAAAGATGCCCCCGTATTCTGATCCTTCACAAGAAAATAGTCAGGAAAAAATTCAATAGAAGTATTATTTTGTTTGCAGAATTGGGAGACAGATATGAGGCTCTTTGATATCAAGGGTGCACATAAAACATTATCTAGTGTAAATGAGGCAATATGGGAATCAATTGAAGAAGAACCAACATGAGAGATAGAGATTCTTTTACCATTGCCGACTATAACATCCTCATTACCAACATAATCTGAGTGCATGGATAGATTCTGTAGATTGGAGGTAACATGATGTGTAGTTCCCGAATCAAGTATCCAATAATTGTTGGTGTGGCTTGATGGTCCTTCAGTCAGATTTGTTTGAGGTCGAGAAAAGTAGGAAGATGGTTGTCCACTGGGGCGACAGGCTTTCGCACTATGTCCTGGTTTATCACATAGTTGACAGACAATGCGAGGCTGACCTTGATTTCTTTTATGTTGATTTGAATTCCATGGAGGGGAGTATGATGAAAAATTCGAATGGTTTATGCCTCTGCCATAGGGAGGCTGTTGTCGATTGAATTGCAGGTGGGTAGACTGAGAATTATGTCCACTCATGTTGCTGTCAAAACGGTGTGTAGTGTTATTATAGCTACTTCGATGTCCTCCTCGACCACCTCGACCTCTGTAATTGGACCTTTTTTGAGTAAGTTGTGCAGTAACTTGCACTTCTTCTTCATTCGACTCTCCACGATTGCTTATCAATTCCTCATCAAGCAATCTGTCATAGAGATCCTCAAAAGAGATAGGAGTATCACGAACACGAACTGCTGTTGTCAATTCTTTAAACTCGTCGCCTAAGCCATTTAAAGTGTAGGACATGATTTGAGCATCGTTTAGGGGTTGCCCGATGAGAGTTAGGTCATCGATAAGGCTTTTAACTTTGCTCATATAGGCAGTTACAGTTTTTCCTTCCTTCTTGTTTGACATAAGGGAGGACATAATAGAAAGTATTCGGGTATTTGAGCGATTGGCGTAACTGGTTTCTAATTTATTCCAGGCATCAGCAGATGTGGTGCAGTTGTTTATCGTTGGACTGATTGCGCTACTAATTGTGGCTTGAATGCCAAGGAGCACAAGACGATCATGACGAGTCCATGGGAGATATCCATGGTCAGTTTTCGATGGACATGGATGAGTCCTATCAACGAAACCAAGGAGTCCATAACCGAACAGAAGATTTGTCATTTGGGACTTCCAAAATGCATAATTTCCGCCATTCTTTGCAAGCTTAAACGGAATATGAGAAGATGCATTAAGAGCTATCAGATTTCCATTGGTAGGGAGAAGATTACTTTGAGCTGTGGTGTTCACAAGTGTTGAGGCAAACACTGGTTCAGGAACATTTTCTACAGCTATTGGCGTTGCAAAGGATTCCTGAGATTTTTCCATTGCTAGAGGAACGACTGGATTTGTAGAGGGATCCGGTTCTGTTCACTTAACAGAGCGGCTCTGATACTATAAACAAGTTGGTTGAAAGAATGCAATTATGTTTACAATTGGTGAGTGTCAATATATACAGTAGTCTGCCTATGCAATCCCATTATTCTAGGCTATACAATGGGAAACTAAATCATCTAAATAAGTACAGGAATGATAAATCTTTCCATAAATGAGTGCTAATTATGTGCTCTATCAAGAAGAACATGGCTAAACTGTTGACCTAAAATTTACACAAGAAAAGATGCAAAATATCTGGTTGGTCAAAAGATGATCAAAATGCAAACAATAAATCGGTCAAAAGATGATTGAAAAAATAGATATTTCGTCTCTTGGATACATAATTGCATATAAATTTTGCTTACTCGAAAGCTAGTAGTGGTAGTCGGACCACGATATTTGAGGGCTGCAAGATAAGAACATTATAATAGAACTTGCTTTTTTCGCTTACCAAAATGTATAACAATCTTGCTAAACATATGAAATTTTAACTCCGGTCGAGATGAGTAACTGTTATTATAGACTGTTCGATTTGATGCTTTAACACATCTTCTAGAAACGTAAAATACAAGAAAATATAATAATAGCTTCACGAGGCATGTATGGGGCTTCTTATGAATCAACGATGCATTCTAACCTTACACATATCGTGTTGTAATCATTATAATTATCATATAACAAAAGCTAGGGGTTCAAGGTGTTGCTAATTTTATTAGTATTTTGCTTTCTTTTGGTTATATTTTAACATTAATTGAATTACAAAAGCTAGGGCACGTTTTATTTTATTTTTGTTTCTTTTATAAATATAAATAGCCATCAGTTTGGTACTAGCACTTGTCACTTGTCATCACGAAACATACAACAAATTATAAAAAAATCATCTTTAATAACGACTCTATAATTTTGTTTATTTATTTTTTAATGTTGAGCATAGAATTATAATTATATATTATAAGTAGCAACCCACGTGTTTCCCTCTATATTCACTTAACTCGAGTATAGAGAAAAATAAATAAGAAACTCTATAAGGAATCCAACGAAATTAATTTCGACCATTGTATTATGAATTTTTGAGCTCTCTCAAGGTAGAATCTTACAAAGTCTAAAATAAAATATTTGAAATAAAGTCAACCAAGGAATAAAAAGATAATTTTATGATAAAAGTTAAAAAAACTCGTCGATAAAGAGAATCTTGAGAACAATGTTCCAATGAATAAAATGAGGACTTTATGATGATGATGGTAATAATAATAATAATCTAAAGTGAATCTTGAGAACATTGTTAATAAAATCGACCAATAAAAAGGGAAAAATCTTAAAGATACTAAAGTAAATTAGTTAAAAAAAAAAACTTTTGAAAATGTCATGATTTGATGGATCGATAAAAAAATAAGAAAAAACTTTATGAATAAATTCGTACGAATTAATTAAAAAGGAAAACCCTAAAAATAAAGTCTTGTTGCTTTTTATTATTATTTATAGGAAACGAATTTATTGTAATTTGGAGTATTTTGGACGAGATGATCAAAAGAAAATTAAATATGAATTTGTCATTTTCCTTAAGGACCACAACTTCAAAGCTAGAAAACAAATAAAAATAGACTAAGGGGATCAAGAAAAAAAAAACGAAAGAGAAGGAAACTAGGAGATAAAAAGAGGACCAAAAGTAAGGTTGGAATATGTACCACATTTTCTAAGATAATATTGTATTTGTAGGTTGGAGCCATGGAAGTAGGGACGATAAGATTTTTCGCCTCTTATTCACCTCAAATCGCACTTTCTCAAATCTTTTTATTTTTATGTTTTTCAATTTAAAATAAGTGGGTAGATGAAGATATTTCAATCATGTCCCTCCACTCGAAAATCCTTAACGGGATGAGGATGACTATCTTGTCCTTACCCCCATCCCATCGACATCCTTACCTAAGCAAGTATGCTGCCATTCATCATTATCTAATTCATGACATTTAATACATCTCAATGTGATTGTGACTTTCCTTCAAATTAAAATTCGATCACGTAGAATATACACGAAACGAACTCGACACAGTGTTAACGAGTCTCCCTATTATTTGTTCCTTGGTAAAATATATAATAGACTTTTCAGTCGAATTTATTATTTTTTTTAAAATTTTGTGGCACAAATTTAAGTAATATTCTCATAAATTACTTCAAGAAGGAATCATAAAGTATGGGATATTGGGATCAAACAAATATGCTCATTTCTCTCCCTTAAATGAAAACTTTTTGCCTTTTGATTGTCACTTCGATTGCACTCCTACCTGGGGCCAACCCACAACACCCATCCCTCTCCACGCCACTTTTTGTACGCGTCTAAAAGTTCACTATCACACACATACAATCAACGCAATATGCATGCTAGGTACCTATTTGATAA
>CAIGRF010215752.1:0-18768 GCA_903798235.1 Fraxinus ornus
TTATTTCCACCGTATTCATCCATTTGCAACCTAAACCAAAATATAAGTGTACTTAGAACATTTAAGTGCCAATAAATCATGAAAATGCAATTATTAGTGGATGAAAAACGTGATAATTGCACTATTATCACCCACCCCCAAACGACTCCAGACATAGCTCTAATTTACCCAAAACAACATGAAATTATTCTGAATTTTTCCCTGGACCAATCGCGAAGACCGCGCTACAGGGTCAGCAAATGGCAGATTCAGACGCTGCTCGGTGGAAACTCGTGTGTGTATTGTTGGGGTATTTGAGAGAAGAGAGACGACGGAGGAGGGGAAGAAAAGAGACAACAGAGAGAGATGATGGAGAATGTGGGAAGAAGAAAGAGAGAGACGCCGTAGATGAATTCAATTTAAATTTGGGAGAACACATTTTCTATTTTCTAATTTTTGAAAACAATTTATCAAAATATCAAAAAGAACGCATTTTCAACAATCTCAAAATGGACACTGAAAACACAAAATACAAAACGAATTCAAGACTCAAAATACAAAACTGAAACACAAAGAGAAAGGTCTATTTCTGAAAATTCGTCCGCTACAGTATAGGTTTGTCTCTAAAAAGTAGACTAATAAGTTGAACGTGAGTATTTGCTACAAAGATATTATGTCAATTAATCACAAATATCCTTTGAAACAGACGAATCAAGAGATGGGGTTAGTACTCAAACGAAAACACGACTCTATAATGGAGCAGGTGAACAGAAATCGCGTTGTAGATGCTTGTATAAAAGTCATTTTCTTCTTTCAGGAAAATTCAATTCAAGTCTGACACTTCAGTCTTCACTTGAAAATCCATTCCCTCATTCTCTAATCGAAGTATTGCAATCAATTGCTAATAGAATTCTATAAAACCGATCTCCAATGCCTCAATCGATCCGTTTATTCTCAGTATTTGCGTTCCTATTATTGTTATTATTTACAATATCCCCAACGATCAATGCATCGGAAAATCCGTTCAAGGTAGATGGCAAAGTGTTGGAGCTGGACGAATCAAATTTTGATGCCGCGATTTCAACCTTCGATTATGTTTTTGTTGATTTCTACGCCCCTTGGTGTGGCCACTGCAAGCGTCTTGCTCCCGAGGTTAATTATTTTTGTTGTTCATTTTTTGTCATCCTCTCGAAGATTTATGGATTAAGAAAGTGCTGCTTTATGCTGGTATCAGTGATGCTGTATAGGAAACAAGAAAAAGTATAAAAGGTGGAGTCTTTATCTTAATTCAGTATCACAAGTTAATACTGAACGGTTATTTTAGTGAAAGAAAAAATATATTCCAATAGCTGTTATATGTTCAAAGGAAGCGGAAATTTAGCAGTGATCCTTCCCTGCACCATGATATGGTTAGCATATCTCGTCAATGCTCCTAGCTATTTTACTTTGAATGGTGATGCCTAGATCAACCAAGTAATTCTTGCTATTCTGGTCCGAGTGAGACAAATAAGAGAGTAAAGATATTGATATTCAGGGAGATGGGTTGGTAACAGTTTATTGTGATATCATGGGTACAATATTTATGTTTATAGATTAAGAATAGTGTAATTTCTTAGGCCTTCTCTACTTGTATATTGGTTTTCAGTCTCTTAAGATGAAACTTCTTTTTGAAAATTGGTAGTTATGCATTAGGACTTTTTAATAGGAGTAATAGCACCTGGCTGTATTCGTAGTTGCAATCCTATTGAATATTCCTTTTGAAACTCTTTCATGGAAGGAGGATATTGAAAATGACTTCATTATTAGGACACGTAGAAAAATAGAACTTACAACAGCAAACACAAGCATTTTTGTTAACTATGACTCTACCACCAGGACTAAATGTTTCACCCAGTATTATGTCTTTTGTTTCCCTGAGATCCTTGAGCCTATAGAGATTTTGTTTCACCTTTGTTTTGGAAGAAGAAAATTTAGTTAATTCCTATATCTAATTGCATCCATAAATTGATATACAAAAACATTCACAAATTTAAGTGCTGCAATGCAGTTGGATAAAGCTGCCCCCGTTCTGGCTGGATTAAAGAAACCAATCATTGTGGCAAAAGTAGATGCTGACAAATATAAAAGTCTTGCTTCTAAGCATGAAATTGAGTATGTTGCTGCGGCCTTTCAATTCAATTGGAATCTGAGAACGATGTTACCCTGTAGCTTGAATTTGGTGTTTATTGCTTTACTTTAGCTGAGATCTTAAGTAGAAAACTAGATTACTGCTTTGTGACCCTTGTTTCTGATCTTAACACTAAGAGAAAGGTGGAAAATACTGAAAAGTTTATCTGTTTAATGCAGTGGATATCCAACTCTGAAGATATTTGTGCATGGAGTTCCAACAGAGTATTATGGACCTCGACCAGCCGACTTACTTGTTCGGTTTCTAACAAAATTTGTTGCTCCTGATGTTGCTATTCTAGATTCGGACTTGGCTATTAGCGAATTTGTAGAGGCAGCTGGTACTCATTTTCCTATATTCATTGGCTTTGGCTTAAATGAGTCCGTGATATTAAATTTGGCTGTCAAGTATAAGAAGAAAGCATGGTTTTCAGTCGCGAAAGATTTCTCAGACAATATCATGACTTCGTATGATTTTGATAAAGTGCCTGCTTTGATTGCCTCTCATGCAGCCCACAATGAACAGAGCATATTTTATGGGCCTTTTGAAGGTTAGATTGTCTTCAAGTATCATATTTTTTCTTTGAAAGCAGTAGTTTTGAAATTTTTTAATCTTGCCAAAGCTTATGGCGTTTTGATATATTATGGTTTCAAGATTTCTTGTGGTTTATAAATTATACTTAATAGCACATCTTGTTGTTGATTAAGCTCTATTGTAGGTAGGTTAAAGGATCTTATTGAAACTAAATGTTAAAATGCATGATGACCAAATCCTGATTCTCTTATAAAAGGACCTTCTATTTCAAACATTTGAATGTTTTGGAAAGTTGTTGACAATATGCTAGAAATATTGCATGGAAATTATGACATTGAGAGAATTGTGAATGCTCTTTTATTGCTAACATCCATTTGAATCTTTTTGGATTCGGAACCATTGAGAAGAAATCAATGAACTTAATATAAGATATCCACGTTCTCATTTTGATTGATGTATAGATTGGGAAGGAAAATTCAAATGAAAGAACGCGGATGAATGTCTGAATGATAGTTTTGTATTTGCCTGTGAACAGCACAAAATAGATGAATATCACCCCGGCCCCAACTCCCAGGCTCTCCCTCAATTCCCTGCTTGTCTGTGCATGTATAGATAAAAAATATACGTGTGTTAATATAAGGGGAAGAGCCAGGAAGCTTCCTTTCTTAAGAAGGCGAGGAGCGGTGTTAGAGGGTGAGCATGGGAATATAAAGGCTTCGATGAATCAATCAACGAAGAAGAGCGGACACAAAAAAACTTTCTAATATTTTGTTCTGTTCTGAATGGCAGATAAATTCCTTGAAGATTACATACAACAAAGTTTGTTTCCTCTGGTATTACCCATAAATAAAGATTCATTGATGTCGCTGAAGGATGATAAGAGGAAGATTGTTCTAACAATAATGAAGGATGAAACAGATGAGAAGTCCAATAACTTAATAAAAGTCTTAAAGTCTGCTGCAACTGCAAATCGTGACTTAGTATTCAGTTATGTTGGGATCAAGCAGTGGCAAGATTTCGCCGAATCATTCGAAGTGTATAAGAAAACTCAGCTGCCAAAAATGATTGTTTGGGATGGAAATGAGGAGTATTACACAGTAAGTGAGCATTACTCTATTCTCAATGCTATATTTGCATAACTGTTTTTTTTTTGTTTTTTTTTTATTTTTAAGTCTGTGAAAATGTATTAATTTATGAATACCACGAGTGAAATGCAATAAATCTTTTGGGTTGGTTTTGTAGCTGAAAAGAATTACCGTTAAATTTATTCTTGCATGTATTTTCAACAAAAGCTCTTATCTATAAATGATTCAAGTTTTGGGAAAGTAATAAGCTTTATTATGGATTTAATCATACACGCTGGACTACCAATGTCCAATGTAAGGACATCCATATCAATGTCATCTTGACTCGTGCATTATGCATCTAGATTCCTTTGACGAGAATTTGACCGAATTAGAATGTGATATTTTCCCAGCTAAACTTTAAACTTTGGCTTAAATTGATACGAATTATTTTCTATTGCTGATTTAGATGTTTTATGCCCTTTATCGTTAAAACTTTTATCTTGTACTCTTGCTATTATGGCTCCCGAAATTGTTTACTTGGTTCTCACGTTGCATTATATTTTCAATAGGTTATTGGTTCAGAAAGCATTGAAGAATCTGATCATGGCAACCAAATCTCGAAATTCCTTGAAGGTTATAGAGAAGGAAGTGTAATACAAAAGCGTATCAGTGGTCCAACCTTGATGGGTTTTATTTACTCACAATTGGGACGCAAATATTTTTTCATTAGCTTGTTAGTGTTGCTGGTAATAATAATTCTGATCCTTACAATGTGTAAAGAGGAACCATTAACAGTCGGTACCAGGGATCAGACTGATCATTCAAGGAACGCTCCCTTCCAGCCAGAATCCAGAGAACTGCGTCGAGCTGCTGACAAGGAGGATTGATTTTCTTCTTGCCTGAATCATCATTTGACGAATTATGCATGTTTTGTAGGACTGATGTGTATTGTATTTATGGGCATTTCAGCTTTTTTGTTTTGAAAATGTTTAGTTAAAACTATTTATGGAAAGTTTTCGGATTAAATATGGTGTATTACTGTTGAGAATCCCGATCACATTTTCCTCTATCCATTCGTCCTGAATATCAGAGTTAGAATTAAGTTGGACTAACTTGATACGTTCCTTCGTTTGTCTCTGATTAAAATTTATATTTAAGTTGGATGAAATATGTAATTAGGGCTTAGACATCAATTTAAATACATTATGAAACGTTGAATTTTGACCAAATTGGATCGCTAAATTTCAATGTTACATTAATTACTATATTTTAATTTGTCTTAGTTCAATTCTATAATATTGTTTAATGTCGCTGTAAATTACAACGGCCATTAAAAAAATGACATGAAGAAGTGATGCAACTCAAAAAATTCAACGTTAAAAATCGCCCTTTGTGCAACAGATTGTAGTTCTTTCCGTTTCCAATTCGCAGCCATGCATACTGTTAGCGTCGGCAGAGATCGCCTCTTCCAAGCCCTAGGCCGCGAGTACAGTAAGAATCTTTCTCTATATATATGTGTATGGATTTGTATATATGCCAGATATCTGACTTTTCTATTTTTTTATTTTTTTATTTTATTTTTTATTTTTGTGTCGATCTCAGCACAAGAAGAGTTTGAAGATTTATGTTTCAAGTTCGGCATTGAGCTTGATGATGTTGTAAGTACTATGCCATTTTATGTGTCTGTATTAGAAATGTGCGATTATATGCTATTTTGGGAAACAGTTTATTTTTATCATGTTGTGGCAGTGGAATGAATGCTTACGTCAACAACGTAGATTTCACTCAATTGCCTTTTTAGCTATTGATTTCTCATTGCAATTTAGGTGTTAGTATGTGAACTGCTAGTTATATTCTCTGGACAGAATTTTGTGTGGTCTTTTCTTATTAAAGATTTATAATTGAAAAAATTGTGAATACAGACTACAGAAAAGGCAATAATCCGGAAAGAGAAGCACTTGGAAGATGAAAATCCATCCGAGGATGAGGAATATACAAGATTGAAGTTCCGGCCAACAGGTTCTCTTCATAATTATTAATTACTGAATTGACTAGTTACAGAGATGAGAGCAAGCAAAAGTTTGGAAAAATACCCTTTCAGGGGTTAGACAAAGGGTGGCTTTTTTTTTTTTTTTAACAAGATTTGGAGCAAACTACTTTAGTTAGCATGAAATTGTGTTGTTGGAAATGTGGCAAAGAAGTAACTTTTTTTGGCTTTAAAATATTGTGGCAGATATGATTTGCTTTGTCTTGAGGGTCTGGCACAAGCCCTCCGCATATTTAATGGGTTTGATCCGATACCTACCTATAGCGCGGCAAACATCAGTAAAGAATCTATGCACAAAATGCATGTAAAACCAGAGGTATGCATTTCGAGGAACCTTGTTTAGTAAATTATGTTTGGTATAATTAATTTATAAAATTATAGGTTTGGTCTAGTAACAATTTCTTTCCTCGTAGACGTCAAAGATTCGTCCATACGTTGTGTGCGCTATTTTAAGAGGTGTTCATTTGATGAAGCTCGATATAATAGCTTTATTGATCTTCAAGATAGACTTCATCAGAATATCTGCCGGTAATGCTTTAAGACCTGATTAATTCTGAATTGCACCTTGAATATTTGTTTCTTAGCAAAGGATTCCCAGGATTCTACTTGATAACATGTTTAAGTTAATGAAATTACACCAAGAGATTGCTATATTCTGAACATATTTTTTTCTCCATTTAAGTACTGAATATTTATTTACTTTATAAAACTGAAAATCATTATTTGAAGGAATTGTATAATAATTTATTATCTACTCTTAGTTAAAAGTGTTGGACTCAAATCACCACCATTCATTATGTCATGATTCATCTCTTGTTCTCTTCATTAGATTATCTCTTTTGTTGGGCTTTAAAAATATTGAAGTTTAAGCAGCATAAATGTCAGTTCTATTCTCTCATTGTAACTTATATATATATATATATATATATATGTTAGCTCCATCCTTTTCTGTAGAAGAGCTCAAAATAAAAACCTGCACAACATCTTCAAGAATAAAGGAGAAAAACAGCAATGGATTTGAAGAACCAGAAACAGGGAGATAAACTGCAGCCCTTTTTTTGAAAAGAGAAAAGAGTCTCCGTTTTCCTTCAGACTTTTTATTACACTGACTTCATTTTTTCATGGAAAGGTACACAAAATTCTGAACCTAGAGACAGAGACTATCCATAAAAACATGGCTTTGCAGGCTACCATACTTTCTACTGTAGCTTAAATAAATAGATAGTCTAGCTGAGTTTTAAATAAAAGCTTCACATCCTTCATTCTCCTCCTTGAAGCTTTTATGTAACACTCCAACTTGTTGCTTCAACGCATCAAAACGACATTTTGCTAGAGGCTTTGTAAGCAAATCAGCCAATTGAACTTGTGAAGGACAATATTGCAAATTCACTTCTCCTTCTTTCTCAGCTTGTCTGATGGCATGATATTTCACTTTTATATGCTTTGTTCTCCCATGATTTACTGAATTTTTGGCCACAGCAATTGCAGATTGATTGTCAATCATAATTGTAGTAGGATTGACTTGAACTTGATGCAAATCACTTAAGATTTTCCTTAACCAAATGGCCTGATTCACTGCTGCTGAAGCTGCTATATATTCTGCCTCTGCTGTTGATTGTGCCACGACTTCTTGTTTCTTTGAATTCCAACAAAATACTCCAGACCCAAGTATAAATAAATATCCAGAGGTGCTCTTCATATCATCTACAGAACCAGCCCAATCACTATCTGAATATCCCACTAAATCTGAGTCAACTCCTCCTTCAAAGTTGATACCATGATTGATAGTACCTCTGATGTATCTGAGGACTCTTTTGGCAGCACCAAAGTGAATTTGAGAAGGATTTGTCATGAACCTGGAGAGTAAACTTGCTGCAAACATCAAGTCTGGCCTAGTTGCTGTTAAATATAACAAACTTCCCACAAGACTCCTATATTCCTTCTCATTTGTTGGCTGATTTCCATCTTCTTTTGACAGCTTGGTATTCATGGCCAATGGAGTGTCTACTGGTTTGCAATTCAGCATTTTGAACTTCTTCAAAATATCAACGGCATACTTTTGTTGTGAAATAAAAATTCCACCAGCCTTTTGCTCAATTTCAATGCCAAGGAAATACTTCACTTCTCCAAGATTTGTCATTTCAAATTCTTTCTCTAGTTCATGAGTAAATGAGTCAATTTGCTCCACATTACTTCCAGTAATAAGTAAGTCATCAACATATAATGAGATGATCAAAATATGAAAGTAGTTATCAGTTCTAACATAGAGTGTATGTTCACTCTCACTCCTCCTGAATCCATTTCTACATAGGTATCCATCAATTTTGCTGTACCAAGCTCTTGGGGGCCTGTTTCAAACCATACAAGGCCTTTCTTAGATGGCACACATAATCTGGATCTGATCTTGAATGAAAACCTTCAGGTTGTTCAACAAATACATCCTCTTCCAATTCTCCATTGAGAAAAGCTGATTTTATATCCAATTGATGTATTTTCCATCTCTTTTGAGCTGCCAAAGCAATCAATAACCTGATTGTGTCATGTCTTGCAACCAGAGCAAAGGTTTCAAAATAATCAACACCACTTTCTTGAGCAAACCCTTTAGCTACAAGTCTTGCTTTATACTTGTAGATTGAACCATCAGGATTTACTTTGGCCTTGTAAATCCACTTCACTCCCATCACTTTCTTATCTGTAGGTCTTGGCACCAACATCCAAGTCTGATTTTTCTGAATCATTTTCATTTCCTCTTCCATAACCTCAATCCATTCAAGATGTTTTGCTGCTTCATCATAGCTGTTTGGCTCAACAATTGTCATGTAACATCTTCCATAAACTTCATTCAAAGGTCTAGTTCCTCTAGGAGGTGGACTAGAGCTAGAAGAAGATTCAAATAAATCATCATTCGAAGAGCTTGACTCTACCACAAGTGGCTGAATTTCTGAAGTTGTAATAGGAGTGTTCTGTTGCAAAAATGGAAAATAAACAGATTGTTGTTGTGGCTTAGCTTCCTCCCAATTCCATTTAGCATTTTCATCAACTTTAACATCTCTAGAAACTGAAATTTTTTCAATTTCTATGTTGTACACTCTATAGCCCTTTGATTGAGAACTATAGCCAAGAAAGATTCCTTTTGTTGCCTTGTTGTCCAGCTTACTCCTCTTTTGATTAGGAACATGAATATAGCACAATGAACCAAACACTTTGAGATGTTTTGCTATTGGTTTCATTCCACTCCATGCTTCAATTGGAGTCATATCTTTCACGGCCTTGGTTGAGAGTCTATTTTGCAAATAAACTAAGGTATAGACTGCTTCGGCCCAAAATCTTTTTGGTAGTCCTTTCTCAACTAACATGCATCTAGCCATCTCCATGACTGATCTATTTTTCCTCTCTGCCACTCCATTTTGCTGTGGAGTGTAAGGGACAGTAAGTTGATGATGAATCCCATTTTCTTCACAAAACTGATCAAATTTTGTTGAAGTGTACTCCTTGCCATTATCCGATCNGTAAGTTGATGATGAACTCCATTTTCTTCACAAAATTGAACAAACTTTGTCAAAGTGTACTCTTCCCCATTATTTGATCTCAACACCAGAATTTTGCAACTTGATTGTACTTCTACAAGAGCATTGAATTTCTTAAAAACATGAACCACATCTGACTTATTTCTAATAAAATACACCCAACACATTCTGGTAAAATCATCAATGAAAAGCACAAAATATAAATTTTGACTCAATGAAGGTGTTTTCATAGGCTCACAAATATCTGTATGCACAAGTTGAAGTTTTTGTGCTGCTCTCCGTGCACCTTCTGTTGGAAATGATACTCTATGCATTTTGCCAAAATTACAACTTTCACATACTCTTCTTGGCTCTTGAATTTTAGGCAAATCTCTTACCATACCATGTGAATGTAGGTAGGTTAAAGATTTATAATTAAAATGACCATAACTCTTGTGCCATAAATTTGACTCATCAAAATTTACTTCTGAAGCATTTACATTAACACTTTTGCCAATAAAGACTAAAACTTTTTGTTCTTCATAGGCACACATGCTATTGCAACATCATGTGAATCACATATTTTGCACAAATGATCTTTAAATTGCAATGAATAACCATTTTGAACCATTTGACCCACACTCAATAAATTTGAACTTAAACCAGGTACAAGTAAAACATTATCAATGTACCTTGTTCCTTTCTTAGTTTGGACAGCAATGGTTCCCATTCCTTTAGCTGCAACAACTTGTCCATTTCCTATTTTGATTGTAGCTTTGCAGTCAGAATTCAGATTGCAAAAGATCTCCTCCTTTCTTGTCATATGGTTTGTACATGCACTATCAATGAACCAAGAATCCTTCTCCAGCATCACAGTCACATGAAATGCCAGAAACAAGTGATCTTCGTCTTTCTTTTCATGAGCGAGTGAAGCTTGCCGATTTTAATGTCTTGACTGATATTGTGTTGGTGTTTGATTTTGGAGTTTAGCTCTGCAAAACTTCTCCAAATGTCCAAATTTCTTGCACCATCTACACTGCTTTGATTTCCAGCAATTCTTTTCCAAATGGTTTGTTTTGTTACAAACACCACAAGGAGGATATGCATCACTACTTCCTTTGCTCATTGCTTGTTTGCTACAGCTGACTTCTCTCATCTTTTTTCCATCATACTGCCTTTTTTCACCACTTCCCCTTGAGTATTTGTGCTTATGTTTTGCAGTAAAAGCTCCTTCAACTAAATTTTCTGCCCTTACTGCTTGTCTCTGCTCATAAGCCAATAGAGCACCTGTAAGTTCAGTTAAAGAAAGACTTGACAGGTCTTTTGTGTGCTCTATTGCTGTTGTTACAGCATCAAATCTTTCAGGCAAGGTGATTAGCACCTTTTGAACTACTCTTTTATCAGAAACTTTCTCCCCATTTAGCTTGAGTTGATTAACAATATCTACAACTCTTGAAGTGTAGTCTTTAATCTTTTCAGCTTCTTTCATTCTGATGTTTTCAAAATCCCTGCTTAAAGCTTGTAACCTTACAGCCCTTACCTTTTCTGAGCCTTTGAACTCTTCTTCAAGCTTATCCCAAGCTTCCTTGGCTGTAGACATAGCAACAATTCTGGGAAAAATTTCTTCAGAGACTGCTGTATACAAGAATGAGAGTGCTTTCATATTTTTCATGGACTGATCCTTCTGTTGCTTCAGCTGTGCCACTGTATAGTTTGCATCAGATTCAGGTTGTTCATGCCCTTGCTCAATCACTTCCCACAGATCATGTGCCATCAAGAAAGCCTTCATTTTGACAGACCAAAAGTCATAATTTTCTCCAGTAAACACTGCTGGTACTGGAAGTGAAGAAAGACTTGTTCCTACAATTTTTATCTTTACTCACAGGCTTTTCGATCGATGGAAGCTCTGATACCAGATGTTAGCTCCTTCCTTCTCTGTAGAAGAGCTCAAAATAAAAACCTGCACAACATCTTCAAGAATAAAGGAGAAAAACAGCAATGGATTTGAAGAACCAGAAATAGGAAAAAAAAACAGGGAGATAAACTGCAGTCTTTTTTTTGAAAAGAGAAAGAGTCTCTGTTTTTCTTTTTTTCTTCAGATTTCTTATTACACTGCCTTCATTTTTTACATGGAAAGGTACACAAAAGTCTGAACCTAGAGACAGAGACTATCCATAAAACATGGCTTTGCAGGCTACCATACTTTCTACTGTAGCTTAAATAAATAGATAGTCTAGCTGAGTTTTAAATAAAAGCTTCACATCCTTCAATATATATAGGGTGATTCACAACCATCAATTTAATATTGATCCAAGGGCCTCAATTCCTCCTTCAATTTAAGTTGTCATGAACAACACTTAATAAAAGTGTTAATCCTCAAATGACATTTTATTTTTTCAATAGGGATCAATGGATAATTTTGATGTAAATTATTCAAGTCGCTTATTTTTCCTCAAAAAGTTTTTTGACAATGCAAGCCTAACACTTATTAATCTAGGTAAATATAATATATAATTTTTTGTTAGCAAGTTATATCAACAATCTTTTGCGTACAAGAATTAGAATGACATGGTACAAAAGCATGTAATGAATGAGTAGGTGATTATAACAAATAAGGTTGTCTTAGTAAATTGAAGGAAGATTTGCATCACTAGTCCTAAATCTATGGACGCCGTTGAATGTCATCCTCAACACAGTCTGTTACTTTTTAGACTTGTACTTGGTCATCAGAAGGTCCCTTTCTTTTCCAAAAGACGATTATATTCTAATATTAATCTATCAATCCACCCAAGCGTTCTTTTCAAAGTTCAGTCTCTATATGTGAACACTCAATACAATATGGCGATTCAGCTATTCAAGTATGCTAGTGAGAAGTCGGATATACATCTATCCGAAATATTCAATAATATTTAACCGGTTCAACGTTAATTTCAATGTTTGTCAAATTAATAATTTCAAACTCTTTACTGGTGTCTTGGTGGAATTATATTGAACATGTTTTCTCGCACTTTAATCCTTTAAGATGTTCCATATGTATTGCATCTTGTTCTTACAATAATATTTCTAGTAAGATTATGAGCATATTTCTTCAAATTTCTCTTTACTCCATCTCTATTTAACCCCATTTGGACGTTCAATTTCTCCTATATTGATTTTTTTGGTGGATCTATACTTGAACAATTTCCAAATTTGATGTATTGTTCAACCGATTCTTTCTATATGTTCAATCGTTATGTCTACTTGTTTTCATAACTTTATCCTGTAATCATCCGGGGAGACCTTTCTTTGGAATCCTGATGCTTGTTACCTAATAAATCCAGCAGGGCATACTTCTGCAATTTTTCCTGAAGATACACTACCTTTATGTGTATCTTACTGAAGATAATGCTCCACATTTTGTAATATTTTCCAGTATATTTTGAAACAAGATGGAAAAATTGGGTTATTTGTCTGAAGAATCCGTCTTATTAATAATGGTAATTACATGAAATCAAGTGTTTAGATATTGATTTTTAAAAATTAGGTCTAAAATTTATTTATTCAAAAATCAGGTATTATATTAAAACCTTAATTCATAATCTAATTTATCTCTCCTCCCTTTCCCTTCTCTCTCGCGCCTCCCTCCTCTTCCCTTCTCCCTCCTTTCCCTACCCCTACCCCTACCCCTCTCTCCCTCGCCTCTCTCTGTGTTTGACGTTGCTGCCGGCAGCTTCGCGACGACGTTGCTGCAGTTCACGATAGCGTTGCGATGCCATTCGCAACGTCTCGACACTGCCGACGTGAATAACGGCGTGGTGGTGTTTTGTGCACAACAACGTGGTTGGTGGTGGTGTTGATAATCATCCGGCGACGATGGTGGTGTTTTGTGTGGTTGGATGCGACGTGGTGGTGGTGTGTTGCGTGGTTGGATGCAGCAGTGGTGGTAGTGTTTTGTATGGTCGTGGTTGTTGTGAGGGTGGTGTTGGTACTGGTTGTCGTGAGGCTGTGGTGGTGATGGCGGCGACGGCGGGGGGAGGGTGGTCAAAAGTGGTTGAAATGGTAGTGTCAGTGGTATGTGACCAGTTATTTGGTTATTTGTGATCAAGTATTTAATTGTGACTTAAAAATTTGATAATATGTGACTGAGACCTATAATTTTTTGAATTTGTGACCTCGAAATTCTTTGTGACTAATTAATTTGATAATATGTTACCAATAAATAAATTGTGACCCATAATTATGTCTATGTGACCATTAATTGTATAATTGTGACCTAATTAATAAATATTTTTAATTAATTACCTATTACTTAAATTTTAAATTGTTAAACTATCTACTCAACTTTTAAACTGAAATATGAATTTCCCTTGTTATTGGCCAATAGTCCATACTCTCTTCAAGAAAAAGGCACAATATTATAAACATCCATACTGGATGCCATAATGTACAACAGCACAACTCTATAAACTACTAGGACTTGCCCAAACATTTCACCCCTAAAAATATCAATGCCCCTGACAGTATAGATATAGGCAATCTTCTGAAAAAACCACAATTGCTCTTATCTTACCCCCCTTCAAAAGACTAGCGGAAAATACCTTCTTTTCAAACTACGTAGTCAAGCTCTTTAATCCCGGGGATTCCACTTTTTCAGGTAATATGTTTATCTGGTACGTTCTTGAAACCAGTGAATTTGACACTTGAGTTACACTTTCTGTGAGTGAATTCTTGAAGAGAATCTTGCATCGGCTTCACATTTTTAGGGGTTTCATGGAGAATTTGTGGAACTGTTTATAGAAAGATGGCGTCTTTTCCTCTTGCTTCCACTGTTGGATCTTTTATTGCCCAAGAAAAATGTGAACTTTATGTGGGAAATTTCAAGTTATTGGAGAGACATAGAGCTCTATCTTGTTCACTGCCCAAGAAGTGCTTTAGTTCAGTATATAAGCCTTTATCGGGCCTGAATTATAGTTGTATATCTCACCATAGGTTTTTATGTGGTAAAAAGATTAGGTCACTAGCCAATGAGAACAGAAATGTAGATACCCATCTGGTAAAAGGAGAAAATAATGAGATAAGAAAGAAGTTCTCATTGAGATTGCGCCCTAGGTTTCGATTATTGTCAAGAAGACTGAAAAGGGTTTTGATCAGGTCGGTGTTAAATGGCCTCAGAACATTCCTTCGCAAGAATGTTAAAAGATTGACTCTATCTACTTCTGTGTCTGTAGTACTAGGGCTTTGCTTTCTGTTTCTCAAATTAACTGCAATGCCTATTCCAAAAGCTGTTCCATATTCAGATCTCATAATGAGCCTTCAAAGTGGAAATGTGACAAAGGTTTTGTTTGAGGAGGGTACTCGTCGTATATATTATAATACAAACCTGCGGCATGCGAAAGATGCTCAAACAGTGGACGATAAATCAACTCCTTATAGTGAAACTGGATCGGAGTGTGATGCAAACAATGGCATTGCTCACCAAAACCAAGAGGGAAGAAAATTGAAAAAATCTAAAACTTCAGCCCCTTCTTGGGAGTTCTCAACAAGAAAGATTGATCACGATGAGAGCTATCTTCTTAGTCTGATGAGGGAAAAGGGGACTGCATATGGCTCTGCACCTCAATCAGTTTTAATGTCTATGAGGAATATGTTGATTACGGTGCTCTCTTTATGGATCCCTTTGACTCCTTTAATGTGGCTTCTATACCGGCAACTTTCTGCTGCCAATAGTCCAGCCAGAAAACGAAAACCCAGCAACCAGTTGGTTTGCTTTGATGACGTGGATGGTGTTGATGCTGCAAAAGTAGAGCTTATGGAGGTGAGCTATCTTCTTACAAAGTCACATCCCTAAATAATTGTTCTAGTTTCATTACCGTAAAAATATTTTCGTATCAGAGGAAATTGTAAATTGTGCAAGAATCAGATTTCATTAGAGCAACCACTCTTTTTTCTTAACAAATTCAGTTATCTACAATAATGCAACCATAGGTTGTTCTAAGCAAATATTAGCTTCTCTGTTATGTTTGATGTACTTTATAATTTAGTATACTGCTGCTATGCAGATGAGGTACTTGCTTAAAATTTCAATTAACCGCTAAAGTATTGGCATGCCGCGCATACTAATATTTTTGATACCCTCTAGTATAGCAAGATATATACATTTTTAATGTAATGAAATTGGTATATCAAAATAGAATTTCTTTACTCATACACGCAGGTCCACTTCGCCAGAGTGTAATCCATAGTTGAACTCTCACTCCCTCAATCCATTTGTTAGCCTTGTTTGGTACACATTAAAATTTTCATTCTCATTCTTCTACTCATTTTCAACCACACATTTTTCAATAAAATAATATTTTCCATCACATCAATAACTTTTCCTTCTTTTTCAAACACACATTCCTCACCAATCTACTATTCTAGAATACATTTTTCCAAAATAATGTGGCTCAAACACACCCTTATTACTCAATTACCTATTTATAAGTTCTATACGTTTTCGTGGTCCGTGTATCATAAGCGTTCTGGAAAATATCTATTTCTTTTCCACTTTATGATTTTGGTAGTCTATCTTTAAGATGGGATTTAGTAGATTGTTTATGTTTGCATCTCCTAAGCTATATAAAATTGACCTGACTGCAGCATAGAGAAACTATTCCCACAATATAATAGAAAAATGGATTGAAAAATTGAGCCATAATTTTGTGTGCCACGATTAAATGGCATCTTACCACAATATAAATTATAGGAAATTATGTCACTTTTTAAAAGTTTAGTGTTCATTCATGCGTAGCGTGCTCTTGTTATTGACTTTATACACATTTCAAACAAAATTGAGAAAAATACTCTTTGTTGGTCATTAAGAATGGTTGCTTAAATGGAAAATTTGTTTGGTCTAATTATCAAAATTCATATGTCGACCATTGTTTGGATTCACATGTCTCCTCCAAAGGGAGGAAAATTTGTGTCCTATGTGGGTAATGTATGTTATATAGGACAACTACTTCACACTTCACAGTAAAGCAAAATCAGGGATTTACTTCTCTCTCAATTGTTTACTTGTCAGAGCACACAAGAATATAGCTCTTATTTGAGTGCAACTCACTCAATTTTCTTCTTTGTAGATAGTGTGTTGCCTTCAAGGATCTATTAATTACAATAAGCTGGGTGCCAAGTTACCTAGAGGCGTGCTCCTTGTAGGTCCTCCTGGAACAGGAAAAACATTACTAGCCCGTGCAGTGGCTGGAGAAGCTGGTGTACCATTTTTTTCAGTTTCCGCCAGTGAATTTGTAGAGTTATTTGTTGGAAGAGGAGCTGCTCGCATAAGAGACCTTTTCAGTGTCGCGAGGAAGAATTCACCGTCAATTATTTTTATTGATGAGCTTGATGCTGTCGGCGGAAAGCGCGGTAGGAGTTTCAATGATGAGAGAGATCAAACACTGAATCAGGTATTTTCAATTTTCAGTTGAGAAGCATATCACAGCATTTCTCTATTATGTGTTAAATCGAAATGTTCTGCTTTTTATTGCTAAGTTTTAAGTTTATGCGCAAATGCTGCATCTCTCTGGAATTACCAAATTGCTCAACTACATTCAGATTAGTTACACACACAGACAAACACATGATTATGATAATGAGAATCAAATGAGTCAATCATGTTGACATTTTAGGGTGTAAAATATGTATGTATCTACTGATGATTGGAGGTCAAAAAATGATAAAGTGGAAAGTAAAATAAGCTTTGAATAATGGTTAATTGCAGTAGGAAAATATTTGGACAAACTCATTTGCAGTAATCCCCATAATGTCCTCGCTCATATTAAACCAACTTCAAACTCTTTCAAGACTTCAAGTAGGGGAAAATATTGTTAGAAAATTTATTAGTTGCAATACTGTAAAGTGCAAGAGGTATTTCATCGTGCCTGTTTCCTTAGGATAAACGCGACTTTTCAAGATTTTTTGGTCTGAAAAAGTGTGTCCGAATCTGACCTTTGATTTTGAATTGCTCTAGATTTGTAGATATACCTCGTTTGATTGGTAGTTGAGAACACGTACTCTTGTTTGGGGTGTGTTTGATGGATATTATTGAAGAAAGAATGTATTTTAAATAGTGATACGATGGGAAATATGTGGTTAAAAAATAAGGAAAAGTTATTGATTTGATGGAAAATATTATTTTATTGAAGAATGTGTGGTTGAAAATGAGTTATGAAATACTGTATTTTGAAAGAATGTGGGTCAAACGGGGGCTTGGATTTGCAAACCCAGATATTTTTGAATATTTGGTTCGAACAGACTATTGGTATTTTTTTCGCCGTAGCTGCTCTTTCTGGCTTTTATTTTGTTACTCAAGCCTGATTTATTTTCTTAATTAAAGAAAGTATTTTATTATTGTGTCTGTTCAAAATTTCAGGTTTTGACTCCTCCAGAAATAAATTTTGTTCCGCTGAAGCAGGTAATTGTATAATTTTTTAGTTTTGATATGTGATCGCCTCATTACAGTTATTTATTTTATTTTGAATGACTCCAACAATGTTAGTGGAGTATTAGATGAAAAAGTTAGGTAGTTCACGAAAATGGGGCGTCGTTTCTCCCCTTTGCTGCCCCATCACCATTTCTTTGGAAAATAAGCAGTTTCTGTTAGCACTTTTAAAATTAATAATACTTGTTGCACTGATCTGTAAAATAGTTACTGCAAATTGGGTAGTTGGACTCACATCAATAGACTTTCCTAAAATTTTAAGGATGTATGTTGATGCACCAAAAATATATTAAGTAAAATGAACTTATATGTCTAAGCAACGTTCACTTAGTATTTCTGTGTTCTTAATAAGTTGTTTTTATGCTTTTATTTTTTTGCTTATTACTTCTTGATCACAAGTTGTAATTGTTAATAATGTTAAGTTGTCTAACAGTGTAAAATGCTAACTTTTTTCTTACTACATTTTAGACGAAGAGCTTCAGAGCTTCAGAGCTTATGGAATTTTACGAAGTGAGTTTTCTTAGTTGCGCTTCCCACATGAATTTATATGGAGTTCCTTTCATGAGTGTGTGGTGCTTCGAACTTGACAACTGCTATGTCGACGACCCTTTGTCTCCTGTATGCATGATTCCTACATTCATTAGGAGCTACTATGGCTTTTGATTTACACAATACTTTGGTACATTTGCAGTCGGATCTGAAACTAAAGAAGTTCTTGCATATAATTGAGGATTCACCAGTGTTCCCAGTCATATATGACTGCAACAGGTAATTTGAATAATGTAAAGGGCCTAAGGTAGGGCTGTAAGCAAAAACCGGAAAATCGGAAAACCGAATCGAAACCGCATTTTAGAAACCGTCGATTTGGTGCCACGTGGACCCTTCAACGAAATGGTTTTGAACCAAACCAAACCGGTCAAAAACGGTTTGGTTTAGGTTTGAGAATTTTAATTGCGGTTTAAAACCAAACCGGACCGGCGAAAAAATATATAAAAATAAAAAAATAAAAA
>CAIGRF010215752.1:19659-37021 GCA_903798235.1 Fraxinus ornus
CGGTTTAAAACCGGACCAAACCGTTAGGTTTAGGTTTGAGTTTTTTTCAAACCGTTCAAAATGGTTTAGTTTAGGTTTGAGTTTTTCTCAAACCGATTTAAACGGTTTGGTTTGAAAATTTGTCAAAAACCGCAAAAACCGGACCGCTTACACCCCTAGCCTAAGGTTTTCAAGACATACACTTGTTTATGTGTTGTATCCTCTTTGGTCTTTTCCGAGTCCTATAATTTGACGTCACCATTAGTTTTATGTTTATTTCAATGTGAATGTCATAATTATAATGTGACCCTTTTCCTTTTTCAAAATATATCAAGCTTATATTATTATAAAGGCGATCTATTTTATAAACATGGTTATTACAATATTAATATACTGAATATGAGGAACAATAAACGAAATTTCTTTGATTTGATAAAGCCCCATGCTCTTTCTGCAGAACAGTTTTGTCTTTACCTCCAATTATTAATGGTGCACATTCTGCCATTACGTGGAAGACAAAGAATGTTTTCATTGAATGCACAGCAACGGATTTGACAAAAGCCAAAATTGTATTGAACACAATGGTAATAAAAAGAATTTATTCGGTGCTCTAATTTTTCTACTTTTTTTTTTAATGTTTGTATGACCATGAAGAGTGTTGCAGGTAACCATGTTTTCAGTGTATTGTGAAAGGAAATTTGAGGTTGAGCCAGTAGAAGTAACATACTCTGATGGAAAATCATTCATATACCCAGATCTATCACTTTACCAAATGGTTGTGCCTTTATCATACATTACCAGTACAGTTGGAGTCTCCTTGCCAGCAAAATTGGTACCTTAACTTTGTTCTATGTCTTTTCTACACTTGATCATTGCAGTAAAAATATTTAGCATTGCTCGTGCATCCATTTTCCTCCCCTTTGGACTTTGATGAGTGACAACTTTATGGCTTTTGAAGTTGATCCTGTCATTTTCTCCCTTCTATATATGTGACTTCAAGGTCCAAGGCTTTCTTATCACTACCAAATTCTATACTTTCGTAAAGATCCAATGATAAAAGGTAAAATAAAACATGTATGCTCGAAATTGCACAAATATGTTATACTTCTCAGCTTGTTACCTTGCCTTCTGCCCCCTTCGTTAATTACTCTCTAAATGATTTATGTGTGAACAGGGAAAAAATAATGTTCTCATTTTTGACTGATTGAAGTCAATGTTACCTGCTTCGGTAGTTTCAGTTTTTGGGGGTGCTAGCTTCGAAGTTAAAAACGGTTTACGATTTTTACTAGTCTGAGCACTAAGATTGTATATTAAAAATATATTTTTATACGATGGTTTTCTTTGCTTCCAGCGAGGGCTCAGTTTCTGCTAGGATGGATGAAACTAAGTATGTATGTGCTTGTATGGTTGTCGCATAGTCAATTGTTTGTGATGGTTTACATTCCGTAATTATTTAAAAAAATGAATAAATAAGTGGCATTACTGTATGGACTTTGTCTATAACTTTTCTCTAGAAGCGCCAACAAAATGATATATTTTAAACTAGTATGCAAGAATCACATTTCAGGTGGCCAGCTTGTTGAACAAAATGCAATTACGTGCTGAGCACTCTGTATCAGAAGACAAGCAGACAAGTTTCATTGCTTCTGTTCCTCCCACAAGAAGTGATATTCTTCATCCATGTGATGTGGCTGAGGTATTGGTCCTAAAGTATTTATCTCATAGAAGATCATCTTGCCTTGCCTCTTGTACTGACATGGAATGTAATCTCTCCATTCAAGGATGTTGCAATTGCTTTTGGTTACAATGAAATTCCCAAGGCAAAACTAGCATCTCTGAAACCACAATCTTTGAATCAGCTCAGCGAGCTTATTCGAATGGAGGTACAGTTTATACGTGCTTTCTATCTGAAGTTCAATATCCTTTTTTTTTTTTTTGCTCAACAATTTACTATACGTCTAGTCGATTCTATACGATCTTTTCATCTAGTATTTACTTTCTTTTTTTGGGCTTTTACCACTGATCTAAGTTTTGCGTCAATATATGCAACTCTTTCAGTTTCGAAGACATTCCACTAAATCAGTCCTGGAATGAATTGTTGTATAATGTATATCATTCGAATGTCATTTCCTTTCTTTGATTTTAAAAATTTCCTTATACTAGATAACTTTCCTATATGGTTCCCTAAGTTTGTTACTTTTCACCTTATCTTTCAAGGATTCAGTTTGACCATAAATTGTGAACAACTTCTAATTTATTTGATAGTTCAAAGCTAGATCTCTACCATTTTATGCTTTTCTGATTCATGTGTTTCACTCTTTTTTGAACTCAAAAATTCCAAACATCATCATGCTTCTAAATAAGCAAAGCAGTAAACATTATGTACCTCAAGTTATGACACTAAAGCTTGCCATGAGTAGTTATTTTTACTGTATATCTGCTAGTAATTTTCATAGTTGCTACTTTTTCGTTCGTGTTCTCTGACTCCCTTGGTGAAAACAAGACTGTGTGAAGTAAGCTTTAAGTATTTGATTGTTATTATTCACATTGCCCCTTTAGATTGCGATGCTTGGTTACACAGAAGTGTTAACGTGGGTATTGTGCTCGTATAAAGAAAATTTCACCATGCTTAACCGTAAAGACAACGAGGCAACAGCAGCAATCAATGGATCCATGTTCTGCTGAATTTGAGGTTTGTTTTGTCTTCATTGTTTCTGTACTCTTGAAATCATGTTGTGATAACTATTTCTTAATTGTTTAGTGCTGTAATCTGATTTGATATGTAAATAATTTGGTTTCTCTTATGCTTCTTTTGATCTTATTTTCTGTATTTTATTTACTTCGCTATTTAGATATATTAGAAGCTTGAATTGATTGTCATAATTTGGTTTCTCTTATGCTTCTTTTGATCTTATTTTCTGTATTTTCTTTACTTCGCTATTTAGATATATTAGAAGCTTGAATTGATTGTCAGTTGTTGAGAGGCATTCAATGTTCTATTTATCTTCTAATGTTTCTAAATTTCTAACTGAACTAAGAATTTTTTCAGTCACATATTTATTTGGCTGTGGTGGTTATGAATTTCAGAATAATATATTCGTTTAGTCTTATACTGAGTGTTCCTGGCAGATTCCGGTGTAGCTTTCTTGAGAATCTTTGATCATTTTAAATTTGTGAATGGCTGAGCAAAAAGACCTGGGAAATGGATAATGCATTGTGCTAATGTACTGTAGTATATTCTATATTCGTGACCTGGCAATGTTTGTAGTGGATACAGTGATTTGTTTTGAGTTAAATTGTGGGGTCTATTATGCAAGTACACTTCTCCATCAATCTACTATTCCAAAATACATTCTTTCAAAATAATGTGGCTCAAACACACCCTTAAAAATATTTAGAATGACGTATCCCCTATGTGTCCATGTCCTACTTTTATGAAAAATTCCGTATCGGTATATCTGTGTCCATACAAAATAGAGTAGGTTTAAATGAAGTCATACCTTGTGATCGTTGCGTTTTCACACTTGTCTTTAGAAAGAGTAGTGAGATGTGTTTATATTGGAAATGCATTTCAGTTCTAGCCATTGAATTGTGCCTCTTGACTCCATTTTTGGATTTTTGGTTTTATCCTCTCTCTTGTCTCTACCAAACTTTTGTTAGTTACAGCCTACAGGCTTATATGGTTGTAGAATACTTTTTAGTCTTTAAAAGTATATAGGTTTTTGGAAGTATATTTTTAGAATGCAAAAACCTTGGGAACATTTCGATAATGATTAATCCGGATATAGATGATTGTTGTTGGAGTGAAATGTCTATTTTCAAGCAAGATTGCTGGATTCTTAAAACTCCCTTTTACATGCATCTAGGATATTCATTTGTCTTTGTTGTCCTCAGATGAAAATTTAGGTGCAGTTTTGTGAACCTTACACTTCCAGTTCGCGTTCGTCTTTCTGAAGAATTATGAATGTTACTGGCAGTAGACACAAAATTCCTTTTATTTGATAGTTTGGACTTTGGATGTATGGAATATAAAATCATTGTTTTTCTCTCTCTCAGAAACACTTCCTATCTGTGAATGTTTGCAGGTTGTCCGTACCAGTCTTATGCCTGGCATATTGAAAATCATTGGGCATAGTAAAGACCACCCAAAACCAATAAAGGTAATGAGAATATTTAATGTGATCCTCCATGTATTTATGTTTAGCAGACTTGTTTGCTTCATTATTAAAGAATTTAGGGTCCACCGTTCTATCTGCCTGAAATGAGCATAGCATGAAAAAAGTTGTTTTTGCTGTGGTCCTACCAAAACTAGATGTGGAACTCCACGTCCTTGTTAGTACAGAGCCTTGAGGAATTGAAATTTGTGAAGGGATTTACAATGATTGGCCGTGTTCCATAGATTGTTCACTTTGAATTGTTTGTTGATTTGATCAAAAGAGCATTTTTAAACTAAACTTGATGTTGATGAAACATCTATCTAGTGCAATTCTCGTGTATTTAGACATCTAGGACTAGTACTACTTTTATCTGCAAGTATTATAATTTATAAATTGCTTGAGGTAGTTGATGTCAAAGGCCGTGGCTATCTGGCATGTCTGACAGTCAGTTAGCCACTCTGTTGATACCTGTGGATGACATTTGTTGTACTAGACTGACATGATTCCTGTGCCAGGTTCTACATAATTATAATTTGGTTATTTATATATCCATCTGATATCCTCTAATATGTAGATTTTTGAAGTGGGTGATGTGGTGCTATTAGATGAGACAAAAGACGTTGGTGCATCAAATCGTCGTCATCTTGCAGCTTTGTATTGTGGGGCTACTTCAGGATTTGAGGTACCTATTGTTTCCAACACTGTTTGTTGACCTATTTGAGAGGGTGAGATACTTAGCTCTGAGGATCTGGAGGGTTCTTATCAATAAAATTTGATTGAGCTCTTCTTTTCCTGTTTTTGTTGATCTTCCTTTAGAATCTGATCAAGAGGATGGCTTGATTCAGCTTGCCGCATTGGGCAATTCATTGTTCCATTTTGTTTACGAAACTGTGACATTATGCTCGTGCACTTTCCTTTTACATTTTACAGTAATTGTTGATGTATGATTCTCTAAGTTTCTTCTCTTTTTCCCTTTTCAGCTTATACATGGTCTTGTGGATAGAATCATGGAAGTGACAGGAACATCATTCGTATCACCTGGGAACGGAACTGGCTACTATATACGAAGTTCAGATGTATGTATGTTAACTGTGTTCACTTTGTTGAATTTGCTAGGAATTGTTTAACAAATTGAAGGAGCCCAAATTTCTAAAAGGCCGACAAGCGAGCATCATTTACAAAGGGAAGCAAATAGGCACTTTTGGCATTGTGCACCCACAGGTATATCAATATTTACTTTGTGCAATATGTTGAAAGACCTCAAAGTACCTTTCTGTTTTGCATTAATAAAACTACAATCAAATTTCTGATTTTTATCTCTTTGGGCCATGATTTTCATTTAGTATTTCAGCACGTGTTCATGTTTATGACAGGTGTTGGATAACTTTGATATACCAGACCCGTGCTCCTTCGTGGAAATCAACATTGAGAACTTCTTGTAGTGTTACAAATTCGTCTTTTATAACAAGAGAGAAGGTAGAAGTGATTACCTTTTCAAATCCACCCCTTCTTTGTGGTGGTATTTCGAATATGCACAAATACTGTTCTCTTTGCCCTAATGACTTGGCGTTAGGTATGAGTTACTTGAAGTCTCGCGTCTTGCTGAATTTTTTATAAACATATGGGTGGTGTATTTCATTGGTCAATACAAGCAAATATAGTGGATAATAAAATTGAGAAAGTGATGTATTTTTCGACCGCTGTTCATCCATCTTTTCCAATTGTTGTTGTTTGGTTTCGTTATTGTTTCTACTCGACCAATCAGAGATTGACCATTGAAATACGGCAAATTATTAGCGATTTACATAGTTTTGCGAGTTGTTTAATTCAACTTTTTTGTCAAAAGTTTAATTCAACTTTTTTGTCAAAAACCTTCCTTCGATGACTTGTATTATGCCTATTGTCATGCATTACGCATGTTCATTAAGATAAAACTAATACAACTCAATCTCTATACATTCAATAACAACATTCCAGTGTTCACTCCAGTTCTACTTCTAGAATTATTACACCAATGATTCATTTTAAAGTACTTAAATCAGATTCATTCATTTTTTAATTTGGGCAAAAAACAGCTGAGTTGAAAATTGCTCGAGCAGCGAAATTAATGTAATTTTTTTCGTCTGAAAATGCCATGCCGTAATTCATGCTACTTGATTTTTTGTTCTTCCCCTACACTTTGTTGAAAATGTCATAATGCACAAACAAACGTGACATTAATATCCAGAAAAATTGGCGCACATCAAAAATAACAAATGGGATCCATATAGGCAGAGCAGAGCATGCGTTGCCTCGAAGCATTGGAAAACAACTGAATTATTATTTTTACAAATGTACAGGTGCAGACACAAGTACAGTAACAAAAGGATGAAGAGTGTGAGTTCCATCTTTCCCGTGTGTAAAAAAATGTAAATTCAAAATGCTAAATGACAGTGATGCTGAAAGGAAAGCATACTCGCCACTGACTGCGTGTACTTGACAATACGTCGTTCAAAGGTCAACCTTAGTGGCAGAATCTGTTATTATAGTGGTTCAGCATTTCACCAAATTGCCATGGAATATTTATCTTTCACCGGTTAAATTGTTGCATCTTGCACCTTTAACCAGTCGCTCCCACCTGAGGAAAGTTTAAAAATGTTAGTCAAAGGGACTAAATATTGAGAAGTGCACCTAAATTCAATACCAGATTGTATACAGATAGTAATGAGTAGCAAAAAAGATCAATTGAACCTCAACCATCTCTAATTAGACTTCAAGTTTACCTTCAAAGTACGAATCCAGAGGGGTTCCAATGAGAACGACTTGTCATTTCGAGTTTGAGCTGCTGCAGCCCCTAGAGGAGGGGCATGCACAGTTATTGGAAGAATCCACTCACATTTGTCTCTTCCCTCGATCAGAAGAGGATGCTCATATCTGACATTAAAGCCAGCAATTAAATGTTCCCAAAAAAAAATGAAAAAACAAAAAAGACAGATTGTGCAGCACAGACATATCGAGTTATAACATCCTCGATAGCAGCCAATAACATAGAATAATGTGATTATATGATGCTGAAGAAAAATAAGACGAAAAAAAAACTGGAGATTTTTAAAATGCTTAAGTGCAGTTGTTCAGACAACGATTTGGCAGTGAAATCATATGCAATAAATTGGAAAAAGATAACCACAACAGAGTACGATTTTTATTTATACCTCCTAGCATATCTAGTACAGATTGATGGAGCATGAAAGGAGCATATATGATCCATTTATGAGTTAAATGGGAGCAATCCTATATGCAATCCAGAGAAAAGCACAAGACAATATCCCATCGTGAAAAAGGTGCTTCCATCAAGGTTTAACTTATCCAGATTAAAGGCTTCTAATGAGGACCTTTTGGTTTGATTTATTTTATCTATTCTTTATTCTACTTTAACCTTTATACTAAAATCTCAAAACAGGAATTCATATTTAATTAACTTGAAAGTAGCAAGATCTTATTCATGTGCTGGTAACCATCTCTTCACACCTGGCAAATTCATGTCGTAGAGCTGATTTCAAGATCTGGTAATTAACCCTTTTGATGATTTCATGATCTAGTAACTGGCATTTTTGTAGCCATGAAGTAAAATTACAGTAAACATGGAACATGTCTGAATTGCAATGTAGAATTTGTTGCCACTGCAACAAACTATTGTATTCTTCCATCCCATAATGATTAAGAGTTGTACCTTGTCCAGTCCACATTCTTTGGAGTTGTAAGAAACTCAAAACGAAGAGCCCATTGCACAGAGACATAGCCGGTAGAAAAGGTCATTGGTCCATCCATAGGAATGGAAAAAAGAAAGCTAGTCTGTACTAAATCTGCAACAACCTCATGGTGATCACTATGAACCTGCAGAAATCAGATGCTAAAGAATTAGTGATTTCCTGTAGGCTTTACACAGTAAATTATAAATATTATTTTATCTTCATAGTAATATATTGCTAAGATTTCCTTGTGGACAATTTACAGATAGACCACTTCTCAATTTTATCATTAGAAGATGGCCTAAGAGTAAACAATTTGCACAAATTCCTAATGTACTTGGGCTAATTAGCTCTTTCCACAGATGTAGGAAGAATTCAGATATCTTGCAAAAAAATTTAGGTAAATCAGAATTTTTTGGATGAAGTTGCAATTTTATGATTTTTGCCTTAACCAATCAGAATGTGTCAGAATGCCAATGCAGTGACATGTGCTGCACCAGAAAGCATTTGATGTACTCAGGCATCATGTGCAATGGATTGGGATTTCCCTAGTACATACCACCCAGTGGATCATCTTTCAACCTTTGGCTAGGTGACATTTGTTAAAAGTCAAGGTTCATGCTTAGGCTTTGCGTGAGTTCATTAAATTGATCCGATACATCTTGGCCTGGCCTATTCCATCTTAGTATCCACTTGCCACAGTGTCTATTAAAGAGCCTTTATGTAAAGAAAACACTTTGGGTCTACATATGTTCTACTTTTGCTTTTAAACCATGTACGATCAAAATCTCAAGTGAAACCATGTGACTAGAAAAGGAGCAGTGAACATTGTACTAGAATAAATGCACCTAACAGGTGAACAGAAAGGCAGCAAAGTGAGTTTCTAGAATCAATTTCCTGAACCAGTGTCATTATTCTACTCACATGAACAAGTTTGTAGCAAGATTTTAACTGTATTCATAACATGACTTTAAAGTACACAAAATGTTGAAAAGATATAAATGATACCTGGGTTCTAGCCCCTTTTGGGGGGAGGGATGCCTTTGATCCCCCTTTTAATAAAAAAATTGTTAAAAAGATATAAGAACTCAAAACTGCTAAAATTATACACTAATATCTACTTGACCGTGCTTAAAAAAGAGAATCATCATTTTAGGCCTCCACGAAATTTCTCTTCCGTTTCCGAGGATATAGACTAAATTCTTGGAATCATTTAAGAAGTTCTAAATTGTAAACCTAATTGACTGTTCATCTACCTCGCAATATAATTAAAAACAACCGTGCAGTTGCTATCTAAAGAATGAAAAGTCATCATAGTATCAGTACCACTCACCTTAGTAATAGTAGGAGAATGTCTCCGAGAAGGATGGACAGAGCGCCGACTTATAGTCTCCGTCATCTCCAAAGTTATTGTCAGCTAAAAGGCACCAAGATGCCAGTCAAATCCTTATTCATAGAAACAGTAAACACTAAGCTAATGGTAGTTCACAGAGATATATGATTGAATGCAACAGTACCTCAAGGCATCTCCTAGCCCCTTCTTCATGAAAGAAGGTAAGGGTTCCACCTATCTGTGAATTATAATGAAAAGGAAATATAAGGAAGAACTAAAAGAAAGATAATAGGAAAGATCGTCATGCTACTACCATATCACTGAAGTAGTAATTTGACTCAGAGTTCTTTGGTGAAAATCTTAGTAGAACTTTGTCATCCAGTCTGATATTATATGATCTTCCTCGAACATACCCTTCTGCTGCAGAAAATGTTGGCAGCAAATTAGTTTCGAGACATCATACCTTATGTCAAATGCAGGAATTATAGAAGGAAATAAGTTTCAGATTTACGAAAACTGCAACAGTAATAAATTACATGCTCCAGATTCAGCATTTCTGGAGGCAGATGATACTCTCGTGCTATCATCTACAGAAAAGGTTTTTGGATGTTTTAGCTGCTGACTTGGAGATGTGCTAGCTGAAGACCTGTTTGGGGACAAAGCATCTGTTCACAAAGACCAAATTGTAAGATATAATGCAGCTTTAACAACTAAACCCCAATTACTCTCACAGATAAACCAGATTGAGTTTTGATGTTAAGAGATCGAAGTTTTAATGATAAAAAATAGTTTACCACCAGTAGAATCATGTAGGACCTCAGCCACAGACAGTTGAGGAAGTGCTATGTTTGAAGATATGCTTGTGCGTCCTTCAAGATACACAGAACTTTTATTGGAAGACCTTGCTGCAAATGACTGCAAAGATAATGAACTTCCAAAAGCTTTATGCATATCTTCCTTCAAATGATTATAGGATGAAACAGATGAGATCTCATCCCGCGAACTTTCATATCCTTCCTCAACTCCATCAAAAGCATCATTTACTTTAGCCTGCAAAGAATAAAAAACAGTCCAATCCAAACTCATACCTATAGCGTTATTGTTCTAATGATATTACTGTTGTTCACAATCATAGATTCATTGTTATTATTTTTGGCATTGCTATCGTTGTTCACATAATGGTTGATTTACTGAACACCAGTCCGTTGTCTAACCCAACAAACATAATATGTATGTGTATACTGTTTCCCTCCCAACCTTTTTTAGAAGAGGAAAAATAGGACGAAGTCATAAATATTTAAAATGATAAAAGTATCTGCACACTATAGAGTTCTACCCATTCAGAATCTGCATTCATTTCTTTCCAGTACATGTCTAAGAGGATGGTTGATGCTGGAACAATTCCTGAAAAAATGATGAAAGATGTTGAGTCACTCATTTAAGAGGCAACATTGATACATTAAAAGAAACCACAATTAATTATCTATATTTGATAAATAAATTAATAATGTAGAAACATATCACGAGCACGATTTAGCAATGAATGTTCTCTATTAAACCTTTATGTATTTAGACCTCTCACTGTCTCATTTATATATGTACACATATATACGATATATATGTACATACAAATGTGGAATGTTTTCAAGATAAGTAAGACATACACCAAAGGTACTGAAGACATATATATTTCCCAAAAATACCTGGTTGTTACTTGTTACTCTAGAATGCCATACATATTGACCATACCACTGACTAAATGATGGTCAGCTATGCACATAGACCAACAGAAGTAGGTCATTAGGGATGTGAATCTGGCTGTTTGAAGTCACGGGTTTTTCAATAACACACAGAATCAACCATAGTGAGAACAACCTAAAGACAATGCTCCACTAAACATTATCCTTCAACAAAGGCTGTTTTAAATCCCAAGAACATTTATGTTGCTTCTAATCAAAGACATGGGAAACATGACAGCTTTCAAACCACTCACCAGCCAATTTTAACCCAAAACACTTATCAAGGAGGCGAGAAGGAAAAAGAAAAAGAGCGCCATAGCAGTAACACAAGCTATTTATTAGTTTCGTGCACAAACACATGGGACGTGCCAAAAAAAAGTTTACCATCATTGCAATCTTCTTCACTCTGCAACCCATTGTTTTCCTGACTGACCCATACTTGAAATGGTATTCGGGATTCCTGCAGAGTTTGAGGTATTGCTGATAATCAACATGAAATGAATGATAATAATTAGAAGGAAGAAACACTTTCTAATTATTCACAAAGAAGCACACTATTTGATCATATCATCTCAATGTCTTGGTATTTGGAGGATTTCCTCACAAAACGGAAGGAAGAATAAATATAAGTATCTATTGTCTCCTGGGAGTTAAAAATAAATGAAGGAAAAACAGACTATGAAGGAACAAGCACGCATCACTTCCATCAATGAAAGGAGAAGCAAGAGACTACAGTTAATTGAAAACAATTGAATAAAAAGAGATCATTGTTGAGACCATGGTTTCAAATATCCATTGTAATGTCCAGATTCCCAAATACGGAAATAACAATACATCCTTCATCGAGAAAATTTCGGAAAAATTACTTTCAAAAACAAGGTGGTTAGGATTGAAGTTCTAGAGGAATCAAGAGAAACACTAATTCAGCATTCAAAAAAGAAAAAAGGATTATAAGAAAACTAACCAGCTCAGAAAGATCTCGTATTGACCCCCCGTGAGAGGGTCCATTTTCCAAATTCAGATATTGGCCAGACAATGTACACCTTACATAGTACAAATAACGAATGGTTGCACCTCTGTATGACGGTGGTAAAATGGTTGGCAAAAGTGTGCGCACCATATCTGAAAAGAAACAATTTACAGCACCCAACGGACCAGCATGAAATCAACAAGTTTGATAAATGATAAAGTTAAAGAATTTGAAGTTGCTGCTCGAGAAGGAGATCAAAACTGTTGGGTATTTCACTAAATTTGGGACAACCAGTTGAATTTAATTGGTTTTGGTGAAAAGACAGAAAAATGACCATCCATAATATCTACTACAAAGTGATCATATAGCAACAAAAATAGTGAGCATCAAGAAATGAATTTCAACATAATTACAAGATCCAGTGACCCACATTACAACCAACCAAAGGGCATATTTAACAATATTTACTTAGGCTTACAAGTTTTAGCGGCCCCACAGGAAAGAATTTGATTGGAAACCACTGTGAGAGTCACGCAATCCATGAAAACATGCTCGCCTGAAAAGAAATAAATAACACATAATTACACTTAAGCAAGTATAATGTAGATGATAATTGCACAGTATGCAGTCCCTTTTATTTTTGTCTTCACTGAATCTTTTTGAACATCCAGCTTCCCTTATAAACTCTACTTTCATTTCATACCATGTCATGTTAAAACTAGAATATAAAGATTGAGTTATTACACAGTACATACCTTCGAATAGCCTACAACCTATATATGCATCCTAAAGACATCAATGTTCAATGTGATCTGAGGAGGAAATTTCAATTATGTGTTTCACAAGAGAAGCGTGATAGCATAAATGAACATGTTAAGAATTAAGCTAGCTTGGGGGCATAATTGCAAGTGAAATCCTCCTATTAATTTCAAGTGCAACTATGAGCCTTTAGTCTGAATGACATGACTCTGAATTTCATTAAGATGGGAAAACTGTGGAAAGGAGAACATGTATTCCAATTCTAATTGAATTGGCTATCGAAAAGTTGAATTCAAAAGCACAATTTTGGGCTGCCAAATATATCGTAAGTCCAATTTCATTAAAATAATTTCAATCTCCACTTCAATGCTGTCAAAAATAGTTTAAAACAACTGAAGTTTGAGAATTTAACATGTTATCTACCACCAACTCCACTAAAAATCCACATTTCAACTTTTCCTCACAATTCTCATAATGCAGTCAATTATCTTCCATGGATTTCGCACGTATGCTACACAAAGTATTAACCAATCTTTCAGCTATATGATCAAACAAATTCACTCATCATTTCATGTACATTATTTGAGTTAAAAGAAGAAAATTTCATGCCCATGTCTTAGCTTCTCACTAATTCAACAAAAAAAAAACCCACATTCAAAAAATTCCACCAAACTGAGGCAAGTAACTAAATAGCATTAAATAGATAAATAATTGAAAAGAGAGAGAATAAACGGAATATACCTCGTCGCTGCTTCAAGTGAGGAGTGGGCTTGGGAGTGTTGAACCACTGAGGGTCCAATTTTTCAATCCCTTTAATCTCAAAGTTAAGCTTTTCAATCAAAAGTGACCAATCGGGTGTTGGGTTTTTGATTTCAATCGTGATAGTCAATGGATCTCCCGGTCTATAAACTTCCCTGTCCGCTTCCAAGTTCAGCTGCGGCGACTCCAGATCGTCTTTAACGGTATTATTACCCCCGGTGCCGAGGCCGAAGAAAGAAAATCTCCGGGAGGGTTTACTCGGTGGTGGCATTTTCCGGAAATTTGGAGGATTTGGGGGAATTAATACATTGCAAAATATTTGATGAATCTGTGTGTTGCTGAAGATTTACAGCAATTGATGAAGAGGTTAAAGATTTACTGAAATTTCTTCTAATGTTGTTGTTGGTAGGTCAGAATGAAGACCGATGACTATGAGATCCAACATTAGATTAACTAATAAAATTTCATATTTTACAAATCACAATTTTCGAAAATTCACCAAATTATAAATATAATTAAATGAAATTAAATGTTAAATAACTCCTTTAGAATTAGCATTTTTTCGAGTTTTGACGACAATACACTCGTTGAAACACCGTCTATTTGATTATCTCGTTTACATGAGATAAGAAGATTGACCCGTTATACAAAATTGCGTTTTCAAATGCAAATGACATCGTAGTGTTGTGTTCTATTAAATTCTTTCTTTGACATATTTAAATTTTAGTATAAGATTTTGAGATGTTCTTGACATTTGCTCTCAAGAATGTGCTAAGAGTATGCGATGGACGCTTGGGTGTGTAAGATGCAAAGAGATAGGGTCAAAGGTTGGACATTGGCAATGCAACCGCGAAAGACTTGAAAATATGAAGATCCTTGTGGAAGTCATTCTAGGAATTTCACGGTAAGAACTTGTCGGAGCATTCTACGATAAAGAAAAAAGATATAAGAGGATTTCTTTTAACTAAATATGCTTTCAAGTAGTTATATGAATATTTTAATAGTTGACTAGAAAATTGTAGAAACAATATTACTATACGAATTCATTCAAACATATCCAAAGAATAAACTACAAAAAAAAAAATTATCAACCATAAAATAGAATCAATTTCTACTGTCCATATTTAAAGGAGTTGGAAACATAAAAGGTCAAATAGACCTCATTGGAATATGCCTTGTCTGCACAGAAACTATCGTATGTGGCATTCTTTTTTACAAGCTCGAAACTTGTGTTGAAAATGCCTTAACAGAAGCAAAGCTTTCCTTCGAGGACATAGATGAAGTGATTCTAGTTGGCGGATCAACACGAACTCATGACGTTCAAGAACTTGTCATGAAGTTGACGACGTATAACCTAATGTTACGATTGAACCACATGAAATAGTTGCTATTGGAGATATACTTAAAAGTATGTGTGTTATTGTCTCTTTGAAGTATCTAGAAGGCATAAAACGTGAAGGTCAAGTCTCAATTCTTACAAGCCTAGATGTTGAGGTCAAGCCTCAGTCGCCTCCCATTTTTCCCAAAATCACGAAACCTTTCAAGAGTCTACTTGACATAGATCGCCATGAGAACTTCAGTCATTTCCACGTATTTTCAAAGCGTGTGGACGCCTTCTATCGAAAGAATACATTCCAGTACACATGACAAGTCAAAATCATGTTTCGCATTGAATGTTACTCGTGTTTTGGAAAGGAGCACCGGGTAGTTCGTCAAGTTTTCAAACTTTTTTGTACCATCACATNAATTAGCATTTTTTCGAGTTTTGACGACAATACACTCGTTGAAACACCGTCTATTTGATTATCTCGTTTACATGAGATAAGAAGATTGACCCGTTATACAAAATTGCGTTTTCAAATGCAAATGACATCGTAGTGTTGTGTTCTATTAAATTCTTTCTTTGACATATTTAAATTTTAGTATAAGATTTTGAGATGTTCTTGACATTTGCTCTCAAGAATGTGCTAAGAGTATGCGATGGACGCTTGGGTGTGTAAGATGCAAAGAGATAGGGTCAAAGGTTGGACATTGGCAATGCAACCGCGAAAGACTTGAAAATATGAAGATCCTTGTGGAAGTCATTCTAGGAATTTCACGGTAAGAACTTGTCGGAGCATTCTACGATAAAGAAAAAAGATATAAGAGGATTTCTTTTAACTAAATATGCTTTCAAGTAGTTATATGAATATTTTAATAGTTGACTAGAAGATTGTAGAAACAATATTACTATACGAATTCATTCAAACATATCCAAAGAATAAACTACAAAAAAAAAAATTATCAACCATAAAATAGAATCAATTTCTACTGTCCATATTTAAAGGAGTTGGAAACATAAAAGGTCAAATAGACCTCATTGGAATATGCCTTGTCTGCACAGAAACTATCGTATGTGGCATTCTTTTTTACAAGCTCGAAACTTGTGTTGAAAATGCCTTAACAGATGCAAAGCTTTCCTTCGAGGACATAGATGAAGTGATTCTTGTTGGCGGATCAACACGAACTCATGACGTTCAAGAACTTGTCATGAAGTTGACGACGTATAACCTAATGTTACGATTGAACCACATGAAATAGTTGCTATTGGAGATATACTTAAAAGTATGTGTGTTATTGTCTCTTTGAAGTATCTAGAAGGCATAAAACGTGAAGGTCAAGTCTCAATTCTTACAAGCCTAGATGTTGAGGTCAAGCCTCAGTCGCCTCCCATTTTTCCCAAAATCACGAAACCTTTCAAGAGTCTACTTGACATAGATCGCCATGAGAACTTCAGTCATTTCCACGTATTTTCAAAGCGTGTGGACGCCTTCTATCGAAAGAATACATTCCAGTACACATGACAAGTCAAAATCATGTTTCGCATTGAATGTTACTCGTGTTTTGGAAAGGAGCACCGGGTAGTTCGTCAAGTTTTCAAACTTTTTTGTACCATCACATTGATCCATCTTTCATTGAGCGTTGTATTTGTTATTAGAGCTGGATAAAACTCTCGAATCGAACAATTTTTCATAAGTTAAATACTCAAACGAGTACTTGAATCGAGAACCGATGAGTTTGGTTAGGTTCTAGACCAAGAATCGAATCTAAATAATTTTTAAAATTTTTATATTAAATTAATTAAAAAAATTTAATTTTTTTCTAAACAAATTAGCAAATTAACTAATTTAGGGATTAATGCTCCCAACTCTCAAGTCAAGTCCATGCCAACCCAAACCAACCCAACTTAATTTTTAAATTCAATTTCTTGGCCTAATTATTAATTTCATTGTTATCACAAGATCTAGCCTTTTAAATTTTTTATCATTCACTTTTCAATTTCATAATTTCATTTGGTAAGCACATGTCCACTAACTCCAAGTCATTTGATAAAAAAATTAATTATGGTACAGTACTGAACTGAACCGAACAGAACGGAACCTAACCTGAACGGTTCCATAATTATATTTGGACCCGACAGTTCCATTTATTAAATACCCGAAAATTTTGGTTCGGTTCGATTCTCTTCAAAATTCAAAGAACTTGTTAGGAAGTTGATTGGCTTATAACTTAATGTTACGGTTGAACCACATGAAATAGTTGCTTCTGGAGATATACTTAAAGTGCTTGTGTTATTGTCTCTATGGAGTATCTAAAAGGCATAAAACGTGAAGGTCAAATCTCAATTCTTATAAGCCTAGATGTGGAGGTCAAGTCTCAATCACCTCACATTTTTCCCAAAATCACGAAATCTTTCAAGAGTCTACTTGACATAGATCGCCATGAGAACTTTAGTCCTCTCCACACATTTTCAAATCATTTGGACGCCTTCTATCGAAAGAATACATTCCAGTACACATGACAAGTCAAAATCATGTTTCGCATTGAATGTTACTCGTGTTTTGGAAAGGAGCACCGGGTAGTTCGTCAAGTTTTCAAACTTTTTTGTACCATCACAT
>CAIGRF010215752.1:44692-55038 GCA_903798235.1 Fraxinus ornus
AGAGAGTTTGGTTTTTTGTTTTTTGTTTTTCTATTTATTTATTTAAATTTAATGTGTTAATTGTAAAATTCCTATTTTACCCCTCCTAATTTTGTCAAAGTTGAAACAATTTTGACTTGTTGGGTTGACTAACGGTCAACTTGACTGAAACCGTCCAGATGGACCTCCGTCGCGAATTTTTAAAAGGTTTGGGACCACCGCCGATACAAATGAAAGGTTAGGGTAAAACGCGCAAAAATCTGAAAGGTTTGAGACCTTTGCTGCAATTATCCCTATATTAAACGTATATTTAACCCGATCCGATCCTATTCTTAGTTTGAATTCATATAAAAAACATGCATTGATTCACATGATTTATCATACATGATTGCACATGTCATAAATATTATTCCTAATATATATTGTCCATGTGTTGATTTTACCGCATTCTAGATTTATTGTGAGTATTCCTACACTACAACAAGTAACTTACTATCTAATTGGTGATCAAGTAATCAAATAGTTCAATGAAAATGCAAAACTAATCAAGAAAAATCAAGAAATTCTAAATTAATTGTCTTAAATTAAAATAAACAAACAATATGATTCATAATTCATCTAATACTGTGAAAAACTTAACATAACATTCTTATAATTAAATTACACAATAATAATTGGAAAAACATCACCTGAAAATAAGAAAGATGAAAGATGTATATTAAAATTAGGCTATAAATCTTCAAAATCCTTATATGTTCGCCTTGAATTGATGTATAAACTTGTTCTTTGCCTTCAAAATATGTAGAATAAGATGAAATTTAGGTCGAATGACCCTCTCTGACGTTCTGGTCGAGTTTGTTGGTATTTAAAAGATGCTAAAATGATTGTATTGAATTGTTACCAAAACAAAATAAGGAAAATTGTAGCGTTTCCCTTTTTGTAATGAGGCATGTGCTTAGGCATATCTATGGCGTGTGCTTGGCTGGTTTTGGATGCCTCAGGCACCCCATTTTTTGTTAGGGCGCACGGCTCTCCTACAGGCTAGGGAGCGCGTCTCGCCTAATTTCTTACAGCTGAACAATTTTTCAATATTTTTGTCATAAGTTTCTCTCCTGATATCCGATTGAAGTGATTCAAATTGCATTGAAAATCTAACTTGGTGGGTTACAATTCTTATAAAAATATCATTTTCCAATTCGAAAGCTTACTATGCCAAAATTGGGTATCAATATGATGCTAAAAATCTGAAGCACAACTTTTTCAACCAAAACTTGATGTGTGATGATATTTTGATTTTAATTCATCTATTTGACTTCTTTTCTCATCCAGTTGAACCCCAGCACTCTCAAATTTTTATCATGAGATTCGACACAACCTTTTAATAGTTGCACTTTAGTCCCCGAACTTTGGGTTTGCTTCATTTCAACCATTTTCTCTTGCAATCTTGTTCATTTATCTTCCAATCGTATCAAGTTAAATGCTTGGTATATTAGATCTTCATTTCATTGCCTATCTCATCTATGGATTGTTTTAAATTTAGTCCTCGACTTTTCAATTTCGCCTTTTTTTTTTTTTTTACTATTTTTGTATTCTTTTCTTCAATTCTTCATCAAACATCAAGACTTATCTACAACATGAAATACAACACAAAATAGGTAGTATTTTATCCAAAGAACAGTAAAATATCATCATTTATTATCTCAAATAAGTGTAGAAACTACACTTATCATTGCACATGCCAAACTTAGTTCTCCTTATAATCTTATGGACATTTTGATGGTTTTCTATTTACATTTATATATTACTTGAAAGGAACTAATGTTTCCATTTGCAAGGGTCGAACAAGGATTTGTATTTTTTATTGAATAAAAATGTTCTATTAAGTTGCAAGTGACACGACCAAGAAAAGTGTCGATTGTGCATTCAACTTAGCTAGCTCAAACTTTAAATCTTCATTTCGTTGCCCCCACGGGTACGACACAGTGGTAAATGAGGATGGTTTTCTACGGAGTATCGAATGTTCGAATTCCCGCGGCAATTAAAAGTCAATATTTAAATGTTGGAAGGCAACATCTATATTGGACGGCAGAGGTCCACATGGAGGAAAACCGTTGAATGTCCGGCCCAAGTGTGTATAAGCTATAATCGCATTCGGATTAACCCGATCGTGAACCAGAGGGGGAAGGTTGCCACTGCTCAGAATTAGTCGGGTCTAGCTTGGACACCTGAGTCATTAAAAAAAAAAAACATAAATTTAAAATGTTGTATTACAAATCTAGATTTGTTGCAGGCATTTATTCTTGGTCTGACGATGTGGGAAATGGTTGGAACCTAAATATCTTTTGCCATTAATGTGGTGTGAAAAAGAAATAGGAAGTTAACAAATAAAAATAAAATATGAAATATATCTGGTTACTGGGTTGCTTTCATATACCTAAAATTAATCTTGTGTCGACAAACAACTTAAATATGATAAGTTGTCTAAGTTGGTTTTATGTATTTTTGATTCCGCATTTTTACACGGATTATATTATAACTGTGTGTGTGTGTGTGTGTGAAACTATGCTTAATTTGCAAAGAAATTATTTGAAAAAGAAATGAGTTAGATCGATCAAGAGAGTTAGATTCGATCTCACATGAATTGGAGAAGAGTTTTTTGGTACAAATAAGCCAGTAAAAAGAGAGATGTAGGAGCCATTTAAAGAGAAAATGTTCGAGGATGATAGAGTCTAAGGATGAATCACATGATTTTGGGAATATTCAATACTTTTGAAAATTATTGGGAGTAATTTTGTCCATTTTTTATCATAATTTTTTTGGTTTCGTTTTGTATTTGTCAATAATATAATTATACAAATCAAAACAATAATCTCTACTGAATAATGTGCGACAACTTTCGTCTAATCATTGACAAGTTTGCTAATTTAAAGTCCTTATTTGGCCTCATCTTGGCCCAATCTATCTACTCGTAATGACTAAAAGCAAAAAGTTATCTGTATGTACGTACACCATGCCCCTATTTGAGTTACATTATTTTTTTCATTCACATTCTTCTATCATTTTCAATCACACATTTTTTAATAAAATAATATTTTCCATCACATCAATAGTATGTATTCTTACTCCCACAATATGCACCAAACAAGGGTCATATCTTGTTAAATTTTATTCATTTATATATTTTTTTTTGGCTTGTTAATACTAAATATTAACGGGGTCTTAAGAACTGGATAATGCAACAATAAACGAAGAAGGGATTTTCATTTTTCTTGTCTAATTACTTTTCGAATAGTATTCTAACGGTTATATTGAATTAAAATTCGATTGACCAACTAAACTTATTATGACAACACGAGATTCGTGTTGTAATAGAGTTATCAGAATTCGAGATGTCAATATTTGACTTTACTCAAGTCACATAAAAAATTCATATAGAGAAGTATGTCCTCTCTTTCACAAAGCACATATAATTAAAGTTCGATTGAACATATCGAGCGACCACTTTATATCTTATTCATTAAAGAAAATATCGAGAAACAAAAATGCCCACTATAAACTTTCATCATAATGAGCGTGGACCGACCAGCTTGAGGCATACATAAACTTTTGAGGAGTTGAAATTTCAAATTAATCCAATTATATAACTACCATAATCATTAATCCATTCTTTATAGTCACAGTGACGTCAAGAATAAAGACAGCCATGCCGGATCGTTACCTACCAAAATAATTGTAAAATAAATTTAAAATTAAACTATTTTTATATAATATAACCCTCCAATTATGGTGTCACATTTTATTGCTAGCAATATCTTTTACACCATCAAGGATGATTAAGCACAATTATTAAATCAATATTTACTCATCGAGGGCATTTTTGATATATAAATTATTATATAAGTTCTGAACATAATATGTGCGTATTAATTCGCACGTGCTTGACAAATTTTCATGACCTAACACATTTATTTCAAAAATTATTTCAAGTATAGACTAGGTTCAGTTGCAGGCTACATCTTTGTTACCACCAATCCCACTGAAAGAAGAAAAATGAAAGTAGAAGGAACAGAATTCAAGTAAATTTCTTTATCAAACTTTGACTTCGATTGTCAAAAATTTATTTCCAAAACTATACATGTCTTACCCTATCCACCTACCACGTTCTAATGTTGGCTTCCTTTTAATTTCTTTTGTTTTTATCTCCACCTCAATTATTATTTATGTTGATTAATTTTTGGACATTACTATGGACTAATTTAAGACTAATGTGCTAACAAAGAATCCATGATGATGAAACTAACAAATCTTGACATAAGGTATTGAAAATGAAATTTAAATAGATAAGAAACAAGGTTTTTTCAAACAATTTAAGAGTGTGTTCGGTAGAGATTAAAATTGAGAATTAGCCGTTATTGTTGACTTTTATTAGACGAGTGAGATTCAATAACGACCATATTTTCAATTTTAATTGAATTTTAAGCTGTACCAAACAAACTTTAAGCTTATACATGAGATAGTTCAATATAATAGAGAGCAGACAGCAATATCTTACTGTTACAAAAAATGTCTGTACACGTTGAACTTTAATTCAACCTACATGCGAATGGAACACTCGTCCCTTTGTAATAAAGCTTTTAAGCCTCTGTTTGGTGGGAAAAAAAATCATTTGTTAATAGATTTTGATAAAATTGATGAAATGTGTAATTAAAAAATTGTGGATTTCAAGAAATGTGTAATTAAAATTAATTGTTGATTTTAACTTAAATCGAAATCTAGATTTAATTCCTATCAAATAGAAGCTAAATAAAGTTGTTCAATGCAAGTCACAAAGGGTACGAACAAAGCCAGATGAAAAGTATACGAAGAGTTTGATGAATGATGATCACATTGATCCGTCCATGTCCAATTCAGTATACCAAATTCCCACAAAATATAACGACAATGAAATAATACAAACTAGACATAGAATTTGACAAATTCCTAAAGCTGTTAGCTGTGTAATGTGGTGGTTTAATGTGTGGTCCTCACATGGGTCGTGTAATCTTCACTTATAATTCCAATTAATGTCACATGGTATCCAGAAAATGACACTGTTTCAAATAAAATGCAAGTGCCAGATTCACATATAAGACAGAGATTAAATTACATTATGATTTAGTACAGATAGGCTTGTCCTCAAATACCATAAGACAACAAACATTAAAACAAAAGATGATGTAATAACTAGAACATGAAACTTACCCTATAGACGCAGCAACCAATCCTGGCCATGCATTTCAATTAGCTGGGACGACGATTGGGAAGATAATGTGGGGTTGATCTTGGGAGATAAACGATCGATTCTGAAACTGCACAAGTTCTTTTGCAAGAAGTGTACATGTTAATGAATCCAAATCTATCAGTCAATGTTCTTGAAATCTTTGATCCCTTCCAAAGATTAATCCCTACCGTTTGATCATGATCATAATCGTCTTTAGAACACTCCACTAAAGCAGCGAAAAAAGGGTCCTTTCTAAAACTGTTACTAGACATGTACTTCTTTGGCGAAATATCTTCTTGAATCTGTTTCTTCGACGAATTTGAATTTCCGGCCGGCGGCAATGGGAGGAGACTGGTGGCGCCACTACCCTTTTTCTTGGGACTTCTTTGTTTCGGAATTCCCGGGAGTTTCTCCCAAGAAAATGGAACTCCACCTGAGAATTTTGGAGGGGTGCTATAGGGGCCAAGTGAAGAAAATTCTTCATTGAAAGAGATTGATGAACCAAAGGATGAATCCAATGAATCATGTGACGGTGAGGACGAAGAGGACAGAGTCCGGCGAGTTGAGGCCGGCCGGAAAATCGGAGTCGAATGAGAGGGTTCTGTCTCAGGTGAGAGGGCAAGGCCATTATTAGAAGCCATCATAGGTTTTTGTGGAAGAAGAAGCTCAAGTGTCTTTTTTTGTAATGTAATATAACTATCTTGGTTTGTACTCTTGCAGCCCATATATATATGGAGGTTTTTTCCAAGGGTAAAGCCTAAACTTTGGTGAATGGAAATAAACATGTACTATTATATTAATAAACTAAGAAACTCAAATGAAATGAAATATGTCTATTATTTTTTTCAGTCATCACATTGTCTATGCAATTAATTCAAATATCCATTAATAACTAACAAAAACACAATGCAAATAGTCAAGTTATCGTCTTATTCTTCTCATGGGTAGTAAATCTACAATAGTCACATCCTATATGTGAAAGCAATGAAACAATTCGCTAAGAAAAATCGCATCGAGATATAAATTGTTTGGTAAAGTCAATAATATGTAGAAGATAGAAATTAAAGTACATTTCCATTTCGTAGCTAAATGGAGAAGGGAAAAACTAATAATTTGTCTATAATACGTTTTCTATATTACTTTATGTGTCGCAATTGTAAAAAAACATAAATTTTTGTTTTTGTTTTTAACTAATTTAAGGATGCATGTAAAAGTTTCTTAATATATATATATGTGTGTGTGTGTGTGTGTGTGTGTGTGTGATAATATGTTGATTCAATACCTATTCACATGGTTGTGAATAGAATATATAATTTTGTGAAAAAAAAATCATATAAAATAATATATTTCCACTTTATGACATATAAAAGTAAGTATTTTTTGGGATAAAAGGAAGGGGAAAAAGGAGGAGATAATGAAAAGGATGGGCTTGGGGTTGAGAACTTGTAAAATGTGGGGTATATATATGTGTGGTCATAATGGTGTTTATTGAATACCAATGTTTAAAAATATGGATCGATCAATTCAATTGAAAAATTAAGAATTGATCTAATTCAATGTAACAATGCGAAAAAAATGAAAATCGTTTAATTTAAATTTTTAATTTATATATTCGGCTGTGATTTGATATTTTAATCCATGACGGCTTGATCTTTTATTTTTTCTTGGTCGATATCCAAACCACTTATCAAAATTTCGCTAAATACCAAGCCTCTTTTATGGTGTTTATGCATAAATAAAATAAAAAATTGAAATCTTACTTGAACACAAAAAAGACATACATACGAGTCCTTGAGTGATTAGGTATTGGACCCCCACGTTGACACAAGTATGTCTTGTTTCAATTATTTCTTTCNCCTCACATGGGTCGTGTAATCTTCACTTATAATTCCAATTAATGTCACATGGTATCCAGAAAATGACACTGTTTCAAATAAAATGCAAGTGCCAGATTCACATATAAGACAGAGATTAAATTACATTATGATTTAGTACAGATAGGCTTGTCCTCAAATACCATAAGACAACAAACATTAAAACAAAAGATGATGTAATAACTAGAACATGAAACTTACCCTATAGACGCAGCAACCAATCCTGGCCATGCATTTCAATTAGCTGGGACGACGATTGGGAAGATAATGTGGGGTTGATCTTGGGAGATAAACGATCGATTCTGAAACTGCACAAGTTCTTTTGCAAGAAGTGTACATGTTAATGAATCCAAATCTATCAGTCAATGTTCTTGAAATCTTTGATCCCTTCCAAAGATTAATCCCTACCGTTTGATCATGATCATAATCGTCTTTAGAACACTCCACTAAAGCAGCGAAAAAAGGGTCCTTTCTAAAACTGTTACTAGACATGTACTTCTTTGGCGAAATATCTTCTTGAATCTGTTTCTTCGACGAATTTGAATTTCCGGCCGGCGGCAATGGGAGGAGACTGGTGGCGCCACTACCCTTTTTCTTGGGACTTCTTTGTTTCGGAATTCCCGGGAGTTTCTCCCAAGAAAATGGAACTCCACCTGAGAATTTTGGAGGGGTGCTATAGGGGCCAAGTGAAGAAAATTCTTCATTGAAAGAGATTGATGAACCAAAGGATGAATCCAATGAATCATGTGACGGTGAGGACGAAGAGAAGGACAGAGTCTGGCGAGTTGAGGCCGGCCAGAAAATCGGAGTCGAATGAGAGGGTTCTGTCTCAGGTGAGAGGGCAAGGCCATTATTAGAAGCCATCATAGGTTTTTGTGGAAGAAGAAGCTCAAGTGTCTTTTTTTGTAATGTAATATAACTATCTTGGTTTGTACTCTTGCAGCCCATATATATATATGGAGGTTTTTTTCCAAGGGTAAAGCCTAAACTTTGGTGAATGGAAATAAACATGTACTATTATATTAATAAACTAAGAAACTCAAATGAAATGAAATATGTCTATTATTTTTTTCAGTCATCACATTGTCTATGCAATTAATTCAAATATCCATTAATAACTAACAAAAACACAATGCAAATAGTCAAGTTATCGTCTTATTCTTCTCATGGGTAGTAAATCTACAATAGTCACATCCTATATGTGAAAGCAATGAAACAATTCGCTAAGAAAAATCGCGTCGAGATATAAATTGTTTGGTAAAGTCAATAATATGTAGAAGATAGAAATTAAAGTACATTTCCATTTCGTAGCTAAATGGAGAAGGGAAAAACTAATAATTTGTCTATAATACGTTTTCTATATTACTTTATGTGTCGCAATTGTAAAAAAACATAAATTTTTGTTTTTGTTTTTAACTAATTTAAGGATGCATGTAAAAGTTTCTTAATATATATATATGTGTGTGTGTGTGTGTGTGTGTGTGTGTGATAATATGTTGATTCAATACCTATTCACATGGTTGTGAATAGAATATATAATTTTGTGAAAAAAAAATCATATAAAATAATATATTTCCACTTTATGACATATAAAAGTAAGTATTTTTTGGGATAAAAGGAAGGGGAAAAAGGAGGAGATAATGAAAAGGATGGGCTTGGGGTTGAGAACTTGTAAAATGTGGGGTATATATATGTGTGGTCATAATGGTGTTTATTGAATACCAATGTTTAAAAATATGGATCGATCAATTCAATTGAAAAATTAAGAATTGATCTAATTCAATGTAACAATGCGAAAAAAATGAAAATCGTTTAATTTAAATTTTTAATTTATATATTCGGCTGTGATTTGATATTTTAATCCATGACGGCTTGATCTTTTATTTTTTCTTGGTCGATATCCAAACCACTTATCAAAACTTCGCTAAATACCAAGCCTCTTTTATGATTTTTATGCATAAATAAAATAAAAAATAGAAATCTTACTTAACACAAAAAAGTCATACATACGAGTCCTTGTGTGATTAGGTATTGGACCCCCACGTTGACACAAGTATGTCTTGTTTCAATTATTTCTTTCATTTAAATTAATATTTTTCGTACAAAATGCTTTCGCACGTATTTGGCATAAAAGGTTCTTAATATTTAATTGTACTAACCACAGCAGTTATGTCCTATATTTCAAAGTAAAATTGAAATTTTTATAATTTTTGGTGTATTAGAGCCAATAACACTAAGATAAAAAATAGACACACATTTCAAATATTTTGTGAAATCCAGTGAACATAAGTTTAACTACCAGAAATATTTCTAGAAGTTTCTTGGAAATTTAAAAAAAAATTAAAAAATAAAATAGAAAGTCCATTAAATAACTTTAATCAAAATTCCAATTTTCCAGGAAGTAGACAGGATAAGAACACTGTCAATTTAAGTTTAGGTTTGATGATATTAATGTCCTAACAGAAGTAAGTTATGAAGTCCATTAATAATCTTAGTCATAATTAGAAATTTTCTATGCTTATTACTTAATCAGTAGCAATGTAATAATTAACTTGTTTATTTGGTAACAATTTAACATATATCATTCTTTTGTTGCTAACGTGAATTAATAAATAATTAATCTTCACATAAAAATAGTTTTATTTTTTCTCCCTCTTTTTAGAATACTAGTCAGACGCACGTGCAATGCACGTGCCGTAGTATAGTTGGCTTTACGATAGCGTAAATATAAAAAAAAAAAAAAAAATTATTTGTCTTAAACATTAGTTAAATTAAACTTAAAACACTTGAAAAAATGATAGGTAACAAAAATAATATTAAGAAATTTGATTCAAAGTTTATTTTCTAGACTTTGCGTTTGAAAGTCTCTCTATTCTTTTTTTAAAAAAGATATGGCATATATGATTAGGTGTTGATGCCCTACTAAAGAGATGATGAAGTTCAACATATCCCCTATTGAGGTAAGGCATTATGTCTCCTTCATCTCGTACTCATAGAATATCCAATTACATATATCAGTTGCACCAGTATTTAATTTCTTTACCAAGATCCTATGCAACGTATGTAGTCAAGATTAATTAATTAATGATAATACAGTGCAAAATTTAGGACAAATCAATGGTCTTTATCAGTATTGAAACCACAACACAACGAAAACTTCCATCATGAGGCAAAAAGAATGACAAACGATCACCTAACTTCATAAATTCTGTCGAATATATTTTCAACATGTT
>CAIGRF010215766.1:10150-22422 GCA_903798235.1 Fraxinus ornus
TTAAATGCATTTTTAGTATGGGTGGTGTTAGGATATTTGATTTGACATATTATTGCTTTATATATTGAAGTAGATGTTAATGTTCATGCATAATCACTTTTGGCCTTAGAATTTGTTGCTTCCTATTGTTGTAATTCATTTTTTTTTTTTTTTTGTTGCTGTTGCTCTTCTACCTAGAAATTTTGCAAGCCATAAGGCACTACGGTTTTTCATTTATTTTGATACACACTTCATGCTTCCCGTGTTTTTGGTAGCAATTGGTGAAAATGCTGATTTCAAATTCTTCTCATCCACTGTGCAGGCGAGAATAAAAGGCAATTGTTTTTCTGAAAAATTACCAATACTGGTATCTATTAGTAAACTCTATATTATAGGCATTGTTTCTTCCATAACAGGTTTAAGACCCCAAACTTTAGTGGCTGAGAGACTTGCTACAATGTGTGACCTACCAATTCTACTGGTGGGCGTGCTAGGACACCCAAGCAAGCATGAAGAATTGACCCAGTACTCGAGGAACCTATTCATTAAAAGTTCAGGACTGGAATGTCGGCGGGCAAGGCATGAGATTGTCAATTCTGTTTGCTTTATTTGGTTGGTATGGTCGGATTAATTTTCAAATCATTGAATTTATGTTTCGCCTTCAATTATTTGTGTATTGAGTTTTTAGCATTTCCACAATGCAACATCTTTGAAGAACATCATAGTATGATATTTAACATCATCTGGGAATTGGTTGTGAGTTCTGACATGAATTTTAAAATCAATGCAGCCCATTTGTTGAAAATCATTGCGAGTTTTTTTTACTTCTAAATATCAGTCATCTCCTTTTGATTTTATGGTTGCTTTTAATACTTTGATTTCTTGGTCTCTTAGGTGCCATATATTGATGCAAAGGTTTCCTCAACTCATGTATTGCCTGCTCTTGTAACTCTTGGTTCTGACCTAAACCTGAATGTGAAATACGCCAGCATTGATGCTTTTGGAGCTGTAACTCAGAATTTTAAAAGTGACATGGTATGTATGTACCTTTAGAATCAAGGTTTTGCTGACTGGGCATAGCTTTTATATGTCAACTGAAAAAAGTTTCTCGCTAGATTGTTGACAAGATACGGGCTCAAATGGATGTTTCTTGAAGATGGATCAGTTGAAGCTACCATTGCTGTGGTTCGTGCACTGGCATTTGCTGTACCACATACAATAGATAGGCTTCGAGAATATATCCTTGAAACTTTTTTTTGGTGGTTTTAATTTGTTTCCATTTTGGTTTTTATTTCAACAACTAGGAATACATTTCTTTTGTTCATGTTGCTCACTAGTGAAATATTTGTTTCTCTAACTGTGTGTACGCCTCTTGTTCAAGATTTTTCAATTCGTGCTCTTGATGCAACAGGTTTGCTTTCTGAAATCGTTTATTGCTGTGTGCGCACACAATTTTAGGCGATTGGACGCTGTTTGTGCTTATCGATTTTGTTTCTTTCTGCATACCTTCTTTCTTCCGGTGTTAGGAATTTCCTCTTACCAGTAATACAGAATCTATTGAAAGACTGATGCTTTCGATCCAGAACACAAGGAAGCTCTTAAAATAATATTAAGGGAAAGATCAGATGGAACATTGGATACTATTAGTAAGGTGATGGGTGCTCACATTGGGCTTGCATCATCTGTTACCAGTTTCTTTGTTGACGGTGGGTTACTAGGAAAAAGGGAAAGTGATGAACCAGGAGCGCTGCCACGAGAGACAATTGAGCAATAAGGAAAATTCCCCGAGCCATTGAGAAGGAGCGGGAAAAGAAGAGAGGAACGGTTATTATGTAACAATAACATGGTCAGTTTGATTCTGTTTTAATTTTTTGTAATAGCATAGCAATTTTTTGTACTTTTTCCCATCACCATTTGGAAATTTTGCGACAGCTCATCATTTGAACAACGATCAAAAAATAAAAATAAAAATTTGAGAAAGAATTTATGCATATTTGAGGAATAACCTTCTAGTTGGAATGCATTGCAGTTTTTAAATTGAATGCTTAGGAGTGTTCTCTTCCAGCATAGTACATCCAAAACGGTCTCATCCTTTAATGTGCCTTGAAGTGTGTGATTGTAAAGAGGTAGTACCCTTTGCATTAATCCTAAATTGATTGCGCTTACCAACGGAGTCTATGTTATTGGACATCTAGACACTCGAGTCCAGGACTATTAATGGCTGTTCCATCTATTCGTTGGTGTTGCATCCAACATCTTTTTTCAGTTGGAACATTTTCCTATGCACACTAATTGACTCATCTTGAGCATCAGACCCTTGTTTCTATAAATTGCAGGACATTTCTTCATTCCAAAACACAACAATCGCATAACTTTCTTGGATAATTCCTAATACCATTGTCCATTTTGAAGATGAAGAAAGCAGCGAGTTTTGCATTCTGCTTGGCAGTGGTGGTTCTGCTTGTTGGCAAATTGCATGTGACGGAGGCGGTGAATTGCAGCCCGCTAGAGCTGAGCTCATGCGCGGGGGCAATAATGATGTCGCTACCTCCATCAGACAACTGCTGCAGCAAGCTGAAGGAACAGGAGCCTTGCCTTTGTGGGTATATAAGAAATCCAAGCCTGAGTCAGTATGTTAACTCTCCCAATGCCAGAAGGGTTGCTAACATCTGTGGTGTGCCCACTCCTAGATGCTAATCTGCAAACTTCACCTGTAGCGTTGTATTGCTATATTATAAGAGCATGAATGGACTTGCTGGCTGTGTATTTCCTCATCTTTTCTAATAAAATGGCTTTGATTTATCCTTTTTCTTTTCGGTTAATACTGTGTGTTGATGTTGGAAACTTGCCTCTTTCAAGATCGTTTCAAATAAAGTTCTCTCCCCAATTTTCAGCAGTAATTAGTATCAGAGAAGTGTCATTGTCTTTTTGGCATGGATCACGAGTTCTAATGCACATGTATTTTGTATCACGAGAATGGTAGCTATTATGCCTTCAATCTATGGATTACAACGGGGCGGGTATGGGGTGCCCTTATCATTCCATTTATTTTCTATTTATTTTATTTTTTATGTCTTTAATTAGTCAATATTATTATTTATTCTATTAATTTGTAAAAAAAATTATATTCTCTTTAAAAATGATGATAAATCTATTATTTTTATTTGATAAAAAAATTAAATTTGAAACTAATTTTTAGTGGGACGATGATTATATTTCCCGTACCACCCCTTACCTACTTCGAGGTAATGATCATCGCCCCATTTACCCGACTAGACGGGTAATCCCTGTCCCATTCGGACCGGGCCCACTGATGTCGGATTGAATAGATTTTTTTATCATAAATACTTCAATAACGCGGGGTTTGTCACTGCAATGGTCCCAAATTTGGAATCCCACCTGCCCCCAATTTTCTATATGACGTGACCATCGTAGTTGATTTTGATCGGTTCAATTCAACTAATTTTGATTAGAATCATAAAAATTTGAACTTTGGAAGTATTTTTAATTTGTGTTTACAATTTTTTTCATTGTAAAATGGTGTTGAGCTTTTATTGATAGTCCCGTGTAAAATTTGCTGCCTAAATGGATTTATTTTTTTGTTTTTTGGCCAAATGTGGACCCAAATGCCACATTATTGAAAGACAGGGAACTCTAGTTCTTCAATTAGAAGGTTGAAGACCTAAGGTGTGTTCGGTAGAGATTAAAATCGGATTAAAATTGAAAAATTAGTCGTTATTGTTGACTTTTATTAGACGAGTGAGACCCATAACGACCATATATTTAATTTTAATTGAATTTTAAGTTGTATCAAACAAGCTCCTAGTTGCACTACTAAGCAAGGTTTGAGGACCCCATCTGGAATTTTCCTTTCTCCTAGTTTCGCTTTTAGGTAGAACGGGGGATGCCATTCACGGTTCACCATCCGGCCGTTTGATAACTTACGCCACCATCCTTTTGAATGGTTTCCAGATGCTCATCTCTCTTTAAATTTTTACGACGAGATTGCAATAGAATTTACAATACAACTACTATTTGGAAATATTAATTTTAACCAAACTAGTAGAGAAATCAAAACCAAATTTGTCCATGAAAACCCTAACCAAATTGTTGACAAAACTCTTTTAAATGGAAGAATTAAGGTTATGAATCATTTTAGAATGTTGCTTCATCCCGTTAATTCGAGCTGCAATTAGGTATCGCGTATGTTGACTTATAGCAACAAAGTAAGTTTACTTGTATAATAAAGTTTTAATCTCTTCTGATTATACACACTTTTATTAACACATTTCACAGAACCCACGTCGGTTATTCATTTTTACCCACACGTTTTGTATAACCTACAATTTTTAATCACTTACCATCTATTAGTTGAATTTCTCTTTATAAATTGCAGGCGAATTTTTATGCCAAAATTAATCAGTTCCATAAATTTCTTGCCCAGTTCTCTCTATTTCTGCATTATTCTTTCCTCGTCCAGACCATTGTGCATTTATAGATGAAGATAGCAACTAGTTTTGCGCCGTGTTTGGCGAATTGAACGTGACAGAGGCAGTAAATTGTGGCCAACTGGAGTTGAATTGAGTCCATGCGCGGGGACAATTCTGATGTCCCAGCCTCCCTCAAATGCCTGCTCCAGCAAGATGAAAGGATCAGGTGGGTAAATAAAATATCCAAGCTTGAGTCACTATGTTAACTCTCCCAATGCCAGAAGGGTTGCCAGCACCTGTGGTGTTCCAACACTACACTAACGTATGCATTGATGTCACAAAATGCAATTAAGTTTTATGCTAACTGATAAGTTATTGTTACTCTCTCTCTCTCTTTATTTAAAACAAGATTGACTGTAAATGAAGTGACGTAAATTTAGAAGTCGAATTTTCTCTCTACTCATTTATGAGATAGTAAGACCCCGTTTGACAGATTTCTGCAATTTCCTGAATAAGTTACCTTAATTGGTTCATTATTCGAATGAGCTTTCATAGAAAGCCCCATCGAGTCAATTTTCACTAAACGTATTTATAATTAGAAGAAATATTTTTATATCAAACGAGTTCAAAAGCAACTATTGAATTTCGAAGTCTTGTTTTGATTTCTCGAAAGACATGCCAAATGAGCTTTAAAACAAGTCAAAGAAAATGACTATCTTCTCCCAACTTTCACCCGCCTCTCTTCAATGCAGTTGCCTCCTTTTTCATTAAGAATTATTATTACATCCTCCAATGTTCCCCAATAGCCACGACACCAAAAATGAAATCGCAATTCCTCTCTACCAAACCTCTCCCTATTTGCTTCTGCACAGTTCTGTTTTTGTTCCATCTAATTACTCCACTGTCAGGTGATGAAAATGAGCAGTATAAGAGTTGTGGAAATCTGTTCAACTGCGGGAAAATCACTGGCATTCATTACCCTTTCTGGGGAAATAACAGGCCTCGGGAATGCGGTTATCCCGGGCTCAAACTCGAATGTGAAAACGACACTACGATAATTGAGACAGAAACACTGAAATACCGCGTCCTGGATATTAACCAGGACACGCAGGTTCTAAGGATCACTCGAATAGACATTTCCACAGACATCTGTGGAGCGAAATTCGTCAACACAAACCTGGATTCAGAACTCTTTGAGTATGCTTCTGCCTATATGAATCTCACGTTTCATTACGGTTGCCCACCTCCAATTTTACCTTTCCCGTATCAATTTAATTGCCCTATAAAGGGGATAACGAACAGAAATGGCTACGTTGAGGTGGGAATTCTGCTTTCCGAGTCCATGTGCCATGCCAGTTTTGTGGTTCCAGCTAGCTACAACTCTTTTGGTAATTTGAAGGGTTTGCCCAATCTGTTAGGTCTTGTGCGAGAGGGATTTGAGGTTCGGTGTAAGGTGGACATTATTGCGTGCCGTTTGTGCGAGAACTCGGGTGGGAGGTGTGGGTATGATCTTGCTTCGAATCAGTTCATTTGTTTGTGCCAGAATCAGCCTCCGGGGTCCGTCGTCTGCAAGGGCAGCCTATTTCTCACCGGAAATACTACGCAACCGTCACCGGCGGGAATGGGATCATCGGAATCATCAGGATCAGGTATGTTTGTACTCCAATTGCATAGAATTTCACCTCAATTTTATGTAGGATTGAACTATGTTCGTACTAACTGATCATCCTTTCAAAGACTAGATTTAAGGTAGGACTCTAACACTCAATATGATACTGGATTTTAGCAAATCTAAACTAGCAATTCAATCTTTTAAGGCTCAAATAGAAGTTGGAATAAGTAATCGAATTTTAAGAATGGTTTTGTCGTACAAGTCCGCATCTTGAAATGAGTAATAGATTAATTTTAACCACACATTTCTTGTTATTCATAACTTTTCAATCACACGTTTCATCAACTTTTATCGAAATTTACTAAAAATCTAATTTCAATCTCCACCAAACATGGCGCATCTTCAAAATCACAACCTTGTCTAGACATCAGTTCGATAGTTCAAGTATAATACCGTCCAACTCAATCTAAAATTTTACAATTCATAAATTAGAACTATCTAATTCATCTCAAAATCAATAAAACTCATGTCAATTTTATTTATTTATTTTTACTATCAGTTTGACCTAGGTCAACCGTTTTAATTCTTTACTATCTATATTTTTTGAGTTAATGTCTGGATAATAAAATTACATTTTATATAACTCAAACATAAAAATAATAAAATATTATGTTAAAACATAAATGACCTCAATTTTGTGCTACCAACAGCGACCTAGTAGAACAGACAAAACCTATTTATGGTTGGGAGTTGGGAGAGGAAGGAGGAGGCGAGGCTTGTCGGTTGTCGTGTTAAGGTTATAGAGATAAAGGAGACTTGGGTAGACGGACATGTACAGAAACGAAACCACATAAGTTGATCAGAATAGAGATAAACAGTGGATTCCACAGTGTATTTAAATATTGTAAAAAATGACGAAGCCCACCTGCTTATGTATGGACTAGTGTGTTTCTGTGGTGTACAGATTTTGTACACCGAGCACTTTGGAATTTAGTATTTGTTAGTGTAATATTAAGTTCAATGGTGACAAGGAATTGTGCCAATAAGTTGTTGAAAAGTACGTAATTAATGGACCCTATGTCAAATCTCATTACTATCCCCGTATTTTAGTGAATGACCTTATATGCACGGCTATGAAAGGTCCAAAAATTAAAAAGGGGTTGATTTTTTAACCCTACTACTAGTGCTTGGACTTGAATCGAAGTAAGGTATGAATTGATTATTGTATTTAATATAAAAGTTGAAGAGGTCTATTTTTTCGGAGATATTTATAGAAGAAAATAAATATGACTTTTTAAATAAGTTATCTCATTTCAAGCCATAGCTCTCGTGATCATGGATCGAGTGTGGTATTTTTCGGACTTTTGGTCCTTTTCTGACTCGTTCCGTAAAGAAATTGAGTAATCTTATTGTAGAGCCTCATGTTCGGAAAGTTCATAGTTTCCTTACATTTAAAGTGTTACCAGTATATTTTATTGTCCTAAAAACAAGTTCATCGTACATTTTCATTTTCATTTGGTCCTCAACAGTCAACACATTGTGCATAAGCATCCATAATGATAACATATTTATCAAAGTTGTTGTCATTTCTATTGCCCGTCGGTCCCTCGAAATATTTTTAAAAAAACTGCAAACTCGTCCTTATTCTTTCTGGTTGTTGCAAATATGTCATTGAACTTTTAGTTTAGTGCATATTCACCCCAAAACTTTCTGTTTGCTGTGAATTTGTAATTGGTCCCCATAGTTTCTAAAGATTTCAAAAAAGCCCCTGAGCTTTTTTATTTTAATGATCGTGATCAAGTACATATTCTATTTATGAAATCAATAAAACTAAACGGATATTAATGTGATTGTATTGAGTTCAGAGAGAGAGTTTTTTTTTTTTTTTAATAATAGTCAAACTTATAGGTAATATTTATAATAGGATGTTTGATTGTGGATTTGTGATTAATTATTATATTTTTCCTTAGAAGTAAAAATAAATTATTTATTTTGAAAGTAAATAGGCTACTATCAACAGTCAACACAAGTAACTTGTACCCTTTTTTGACCCATAAGATGAATTGAATATAATGTTTAATTATAGCAACGGTCACCGTTAATGTACAATAACTAGCATAAGATGAATTGAATATTCTTTTTAATTATAGCAAACGTCACCGTTAATGTACAATAACGTAGCATCTTATTATGTTTCAAACTTTTTATTTCTTGACATTTTGGTTCTCAAAGTCGTGTTTTGATTGGACCATGTTTTCTATTTTACCATTAAAAATATAGAATTTGATTGGAAAGACAAGTATAGCTTTATTTTAGTTCAAAGAAGAAATAAAGAAAGACGTGTTGAGAATTAAAAATTCTATTTTTATACCACCAAGAGCAATAAAATGACTGTAAGAAAATAGACACACAAGAACATACAAGATTTTTTGAGGTTCGCCTCAATTTAAGATTAAGTCATCGTCTGCCACTACAGTAATTGATTATGATGAAAAGAAGTTTACAGGACAAAACTTTCGCACTTCATTTTCTTCGATCTCTTCTTTTTTATGATAAAATTACAATGTCGATCCACGTAAGTACTCTAAACAATGACAATCAATAATTAGGCTCTAGAACTTAAGAAAAATAAAATATCAATGTTAATGGGTCATCCCTGCCTCGGCATTGTGGCATCCATTTCTTCTAGTCTAGAATAGAAGCCGTGGTTGCTCCATCGAAATTTTGAACGTGCATGCACGTCAGCACGTATGGCTATCTTCTCACTGAAATCAAACATCTGTTTTCAGTTAGCTCTCACGTAGTGTCAACCAACAACCATAAATTATAAACTGTGGTCATGAATATTAGGTAGGGTGTCCTCAACGATTTCATTTTGGTAACGAAATCGAAATGAAAATGATATTTCAACCTTCAAAATTCAAATTACTTGTTAACTGACCCCCATCTAATCGAAATTAATCGTCAACAAACTCTCAACTAATTTATTCATCTACTGCAATTTTCTTGTACTAGCTAGTAGTCCTTTTGCGAAGTTGGCCACCAAATTCATCTCTTCTATCATTTTCATTGAAGTTCAGTACCAACTCTTTTATAAAGAAATGTTTGAGGGAAAGTAATACCATTCTATCATCTTTTCTATTGTACATAATCACCAGAAATACCTTTGCGATTCATCTATCATTCATAAATTCATATGAATTCCCAAAACCTTTCTTCATTCTTTATCCTATTGGCCATAAGATTCTTGATTCTAGTCCAAGTTCTCCCCAGTGGATCAAGCAATCCTGAAGTGTTTTACCAAACATGTGGCAACAAGTTCAGCTGCGGGACAATCACCAACATTGGGTACCCTTTCCGGGGAATAGATGATCCTTCATATTGTGGATATCCTGGTTTAGTCCTTCACTGTCAACAGAATGATGTAACAACCATCGATATAATGAACGCAACGTATCACGTGTTGGGAATTAACGAAAGCACCCAAACTATGAGGATTGTTAGGGAAGATGTGATGAGGGAAACTTGTCCACTAGACATGGTTAACACCACTCTAGACTACTCGTTGTTTGATTATTCAGCGACCAACACGAACCTCACGTTTCTATACGGTTGTCCTACATTGAATATTCCGGGTTTAAGCCTTGTTTGCTCTCGTGGATATAATAGTGTTTATGTATTGCCTGGAACTCAAGGCCCTGGAAAATGTAATACAAGTGTTGTGGTTCCGGTACTTGTGAGTACTGGAGATGGACATGGAGCTGGAGGATCAGTGAATTCTACAACGTTGGATCAGGTCCTCCAGAAGGGTTTTGAGATCAGATGGAAGATGGACGACAAAGATTGCAATGACTGCATTGAATCGAAGGGACGGTGTGGATTTAACTTTGCTACAAATCAAACATCTTGCTTTTGCCCTGATCAGCCATACATATCGGCAACCTGCTCGAGGACTAATGGAGATAGATCTTCTTCGGGTGCGCATTTCTTTCTTTTCTGATTCCTTCTTCGTTTATTAATACTCTTAACATTAGGAATCAGGGCTTATTCGTAGATTGTATTTTTCACCATTGGTTAGAGGATTCCAAGGTTCGACTACTAATGAGCACTATGACACGATCAAGTATGAGACTAAGATGACATAATAACGTGGTAAAATGACAGTATGGTCAAGTGAGTATTACTGTTAGGATGATCATTCCTAAGGTGTAGAAATCTTAACGGATAAATTGGGAATTGAGACTAGTTACAATTCTCTAGGAATCATTCTTTGGGGATTGTTAGGCTTGAAAAGTAGTATAATTTGATACACTTTTCCAACCAGTCCAATTAGATTTTGACTGAAATGGATCAGTGGTTAATTAATTTCTCCATTATGAATTGGTGAGCAATCGCTTGAATCTGGTAAGATGTTGACAACTAAATTTACTTGTCTGCTATGAAATGTGGAATGGAGAAATTCTGTCATAGAAAAAGTGAGTAGGAAGAAAATACCGGAGCTATTGAACTACGGTCATGGCCAACTTGGACTTCTTGAAGTGAACTTGATAACGGTGGAGTGCTACTTGCTTAAGTTCGTGTTTGTGTGGTTAACTACACAATACTATGAATTGGAATTAGAAACTACTTACAAAAAAGTGGAGTCACTTCTTTCCTATTCATGGTAGTTGTATTTTTGGCCATATTAATAAGACTCTTGACTAAGAAGTATTGAGTTATGACCTCCTGCTTCTACTCGTATGAAGGTTCATGATTGATCACACATGATTTGCTTAGGAAGACAACCATCAAGATCGTAATAAGATGACATGTCTTCTGGTTGATCCGCTCCACAACTTTCTGAACTCGTCTCTCATTGTTTCTTTAGTTAGGTAAACAAGTTTTTTGAATCAAACAGAAGGCATAGCCTTATCTTTAGTTAAGCTTCTCACCAAATTACTGGTCTTTACCTATTCATGGCCCTTATTTCAGCTCATATCCAAAACTCTTCCAAAATATGCCAAAATTTGTCATCACCCTTCAAGGATGACACCCTAACGAGCCTTTCATTGATCGGTTTTAAAATGTTGCATACAATTTTCCTTTCCTAAGTTCGAATATAAACATCATCAACTTACGAAATGCAAGTTAACCAAATACAAATTCTTTTATGCTGTTGAAGAAAACAAATTACCTATACGAAATCAAATATCCAACGACATATAAGCACTTTGCACGCACCATTTCTGTATCAGTTCTGGGAGAGGGAAGGATCCCATTGGATTTGATTCGAAGGAAGAGCCTTATAAAGTTCGTATTGATATTGATTCTTATCAATAAAAAGACTGGACTAGCTGTTAGAACCTTGAGATTCCATTCTAAAAGGTTATCAGGTAGACTAATTACTCAATTCTCTTGTGAACTCAAGACCATCCCCCATAGGAGACTTTTGTTCATACATCTTCAACAATTAACCGTTCCTTCGTGACTCGCACAAGATCATCAATGGGTTTCCTTTAACCAATAACATCTTTCGTCCATTTTCTTTCAATTAGAAATAGAAAGATCACACATAGGTCTATATTATCTCCATCACATTAGGCATGCATTACCATAGAGACTCCGCAACTCGCGAGTTCATTAATCTCCTGCTATCGCGACCAATTTAGGTCCATACCTTCGTTGAGATCTTTTATACACGTCTTGAATCCATGATTCTCATCCACGTGGTAGGACAATTAAAAGAGATAGAGCAATATGTTGGTTGCAACGAGTATCTATCAATATTAATTCAGTTCTGAATCCGTATAAAACAAAAGAGATTTGAGCCAGTGGAAGGCGAAAGCAAATTCCTTTGTTCTAGTTCTCACTCTTGTTTGGGGAATCACAGGGCCTTACTTATTCTGGGGGAGTTATTCCGGAACACAAATTTGATATCACTTTGTTCTGTGCTTGTAAATCTGGGAACTATTAAAATTATGTGCAATTACTTTGTAATAACATAATATTCCTTTGACCTAGTCCATTCCAAGTTTCCAACAGAAGCTTCTAATTTGTTTGAAAAAACTGCACAAAGTGACATGCTTTGTCAATTCCCACTGGATTCACATTTTAAAGCGTAGTAATCAATATTACGTCCAAAAAAAAGAATTTAAGCCATCCATCTTCAACATGAACTTGGCCTACCCCATTTTTCTGTAACCTCTCTCTTTTTCTCCAAATATGCATCCCAAACTCACCCGGAGATATTTTCTTTTCCTCATAAGCCTACT
>CAIGRF010215773.1:0-13566 GCA_903798235.1 Fraxinus ornus
ATGTATATCAGCAGCAAGTCGGCTTGTAAAAATATCAGTGGTAAGTCGGTTTAATCAAAATTGAGAAGTTAACAATTGTGGCTATCTCACTGTAGAGAAACCAGGACCAAACCAGTTAAGTGTGAAAACTCGTGTGACAAAAATGAACAGTGAACCTAAGATTCCCTCTTTTAATATAGGAGTGATATATTCTCATTACATCAAATAAAAAAAAATGTAATTTTGATCTCAAAATGTGCACCAAACGAGCTAAGGTTCACTTGTAGCATGGACGTCAGTCATGCCTAGGAATGCACAATTTTGTTACTTCTCTAGTTTATTCATTGTAGTTCCCAACGGGCAAAGTGACGAGATTGCATTGGTTTGGGAAAACTTAAATAAGGGGCAAGAAATATAAAATAAAATAAAAAATGATGAAAGTCTAAAATTTTTTTAAAAAAAATTCCACTAAGTTCTATTTTTGGAATTCATAATTTTTATCGACTTTCCAACCATAGATTTCATCAAACTTTTATCAAAATTTACTAAAAAAAAACATGATTTTTATCAAAATCAAACAGAGGCTTATCTTAATTTGGTCATTATTCATCGGAGTTCAATTTAGTTGCAAATTTCACTACTATCATATTCTAAACTAACAAAAACTACTTAGTCGACAATTATACCATAACTGATCTTCCACGAAATCATTATGTGGCACAAAGGAAACAAGTAGGGCTAAAATAAGGGATATGATAATGTCTTTTGATTAAAATATTAAAATGTATATTTTTTTATTTTAACACTTTTATGATATTGTGCAGTGATATGTTGGCACGTCAAACTACAATCACTCAAAAATATTCATTGGGATAGATTGCGCATTAAGTGATTTTCATCAATTTGGAGGGTGACATAGCAGTGAAATTTGAAACCAAATTGAAGTTCATTCACCCGATTTAAAATTAAATTGAATTTTTATGACAAATCAAAATAATTTAAAATTTAGTGATTCAATTGAAATTTTGTTAAAAGTTCAGTGAACGCTAATGAAATATACCAAAACTAATGCTCAAATACAAAACTCTCCCAAAAGGGAGAGCAAGACCCGCCGCCACCTTCTTTACAATTATCCAAGAAAAATCCAGACAGAGACGGAGAAAACAGAGATTATGACACATTAAGAAAAACCGAACCTGGTGATACATCACAATTATTCACATAATACAAATTACTAGTGCCAATATATACGTATATGATACTTATGTATGTGTATAATTCTGAAAAATACTACATTTTTGGATGATAATTAAATAAAGAGTACGAAGCACACATGACTTATGTGGCAGAGAGTCACCCAGTTGCCCCTGATCCGATGCGGTTTGGAATTCTCACCTCCGAATACTCATCTTCAATTTTCTGCCACTCCCTCCATTTGTCTTTTTGTTCATTTTTTAGAAAATTACCTTTTTCCCCGTAACTCATCATTATTTTTCTTGTCTTATTCTCTTATTCTAGTTTATCTAGGAGGCACTCAATTAGTTTCCTTCTGCATGCACCATTGTCTTTAGTCAACAACTTGAAGGTCTGCTTCTCTCTCTCTCTCTCTCTCTACATCTATTTTGGTACTTCAGTTTGTAACTAATACACTACGTGGGTTCTTAGCTGAAGTTGGTATTTGTTAAGAACTATTGATTTTCCAATTTGTGATCAAGTTTTGATTATAGAATTCTGATTAGTTAAGGAAGAATTTGATGTTTGTTAGGTGAGTATTTGTGATTGTTCAATATATACACGTGGGTTTGTTGTTTAAATTTATTTATTGTCTGCTTGACTAGTTAACCTGGAACCACCTCGTCTAAAAAGTAAAAACTGTCGACTTGGTATCAAAATGGGCAAATCATCCTAAGTTCAATTCTTGCTGAAAAAATTGTGTAGGAGACATAATTTAAATAAATCAAAATGTTAGTTCTTTAACAATTTAAGCTTTTAGAGGAAGAAGTTTGATAATTAATACTCTTTTTATGACAGTGTGAAACTTGAATTGGTTATTTAGAACGAAGAAGATTTGAACTCGAAAAACAATGGATAACGGATTTTCTGATTTCTATATTCCCTATGTTTGATGAAGTTCCGGAGGGAACACTGAAAAAAAAGCCAAAGGATGGAGATTACCAATGTTACCGAGTATCAGGCTATTGCCAAGGAAAAGTTGCCAAAAATGGTGTATGATTACTATGCATCAGGTGCTGAGGACCAGTGGACTCTGGCTGAGAACAGAAATGCATTTTCGAGAATTCTGTAAGTTGTTTCATGTTACCTAGGGCTAAATTTCTGTAATTTGCTGCCCTCATTGTGTTAATTTGGGTTATTATATTTAATTATTGTTAACCAAGTTGCTCAAGAAAACCACAGGTTTAGGCCCCGCATTCTTATTGATGTTAGCAAGATTGACATGACCACCAGCGTCTTGGGTTTCAACATTTCAATGCCGATCATGATCGCACCAACTGCTATGCAGAAAATGGCTCATCCTGAGGGTGAGCAATTATGTTACAATGAATTATTATGTTCTGAAATTCCATTGCAATATTATTGTTTCATAATAGTATTTTGTGATAATATAGGAGCTATTCACTTGATTCGATTCTGTTATCGTTTGTATATATTTATTTGTGATATTGTCCATTACATTTTAATTTTCTAAGACTAATCTGATAATCAGATCAATTTCCTATCTAGTTCTGAATGTGAATATGCTTATCAACAAGAAACACTTTGTAGTCCATTAGCTTGTTAAGGCTCAATTTCTATACTTGAAATTTGTGGTTCATTTCAAGATCAGATATTAGGCAAGTTGGATTCATTATTAGTATCTTATTTAGGTCCAAATGTGAATCTGTCATGAAGTAAAAGTTTGCTGTCTGACGAAAAAATTTATTGGTCATGCAGGAGAGTATGCTACAGCTAGAGCCGCATCAGCAGCTGGGACAATCATGGTTTGGTTTCCCTCCTAATGTATAAATATCAATTTATACTTCATGTTTCTGATTCATTTTGATTTTTGAGTTTATGTTTCAGACACTGTCATCATGGGCCACATCTAGCGTTGAAGAAGTTGCTTCAACCGGACCTGGCATTAGATTCTTCCAGCTTTATGTAAGACTGAAATTGCAATTTACAATTTATATTTGACCACTACCGTTGCTTATCTGGCTCTTTGGATACGTAGTAAAACTATGTGCTAGTGTAAGTAGATTATAAATCTCTGGCATTTTATTCAGGTGTACAAGGATAGAAATGTTGTTGCACAGCTTGTGAGGAGGGCTGAAAGAGCAGGTTTCAAGGCTATAGCACTTACAGTGGATACCCCTAGATTGGGACGCAGAGAAGCTGATATCAAAAACAGGTACAAATAGCCAATCCAATATTTTTTGTCGTAGGATGTAAAGCCGAATAACATGATGTTTTGGTGGCTCATAACTTGACTAAACCTCTCGAGAGGGTCATTTTTTTAGTTTCCTAACTGATCAAATTAGTGAGATCTGTCTAGAATCCTTGGATATTGGGATTGACTCTCAAGAAAAAATTTATTTCACTCCCATACAGATTTACTTTGCCACCATTTTTGACACTGAAGAATTTTGAGGGATTGGATCTTGGGAAGATGGATGAAGTAAGTGGAATAGATAACAGTCAATATTTTAGCTTCTCTACTGATTCTGTTGATGGGGTTTACACATTGTTTAACGCCCATTCTGGCGTGCAGGCTGATGACTCCGGATTAGCTTCATATGTTGCGGGCCAAATTGATCGTTCTCTGAGTTGGAAGGTACGTTCACTCTACTATCTTGAATCTTTCAAAGGTCTTTTACGAATCAAAGTCTTTCAAAGGTCATGGGTGTGATTTATGCTGAAGGTTACTCATTTTATTTGGGCATTCAAAACTGTTTTTTAGCTGATATCTGTTTCCTCAGTTTTTTAAGATCCTAGAAACTATTTGCTTTGACTAAAAACAATTGAGAATTTCATATAAAATGCAATAATATAGAAAAAAATGCATCTCATTTGCTTGAATATACTGGAATCTGGCTTGATCATAATGGGAAGAGACAAAACTGGATTGATTGGAGAAATTGGGATTTTTAGATAAATAAATATCTCAATTTGCTCGGTATTTTTATTCACTAAGTGAGAGTCTTGAAGAAGACTATGCAAACATAAAATCTTCTCTCTGAATATGCACGCAGGACGTGAAGTGGCTACAGACGATTACTTCGCTGCCAATACTGGTAAAGGGTGTGCTCACTGCAGAGGACAGTAAGAACCACTGAACTTGCAATATTTTTCAATTCTCACGTTCTCTCTTTTCTACAGACACGGATGGAAGAAACTGACCTTTTTCCTCGTCCGAAAATACAGCAAGGCTGGCTCTTGAGAATGGAGTAGCTGGTATTATTGTATCCAATCACGGAGCTCGCCAGCTTGATTATGTCCCTGCCACTATCATGGCTCTGGAAGAGGTAATTAACTTGTTCAAGGTTTGTTCTTTATTTCATTTTTCCAATTCTTCCTAATCATCGTATCCAATTTTAGGTTGTGAAAGCTGCACAAGGCCGCGTACCAGTATTCTTGGATGGAGGGGTTCGCCGTGGAACAGATGTCTTCAAGGCATTGGCACTAGGAGCCTCTGGTATTTTTGTAAGTAAAACATACCAACACAATTGGAGCAACACATTATATTATGGATGTAAAGAAAGGGTTCTTAATTTCTTGAAATCTGCCTAGAGGTGTGAAAATGGCAGATCACTCAACCAGACATGAAAAAGTCCAGCCCATGTCGGGCGAGATAATCGACAAATCCGAGCAGTGCCACCTCTAAATATGCCCTTCCATCGAATGATTTCTTGATATTTTATTCTCTGAAGTGCTCCTAAACATTTCAAATTCTCCATTTATCTGAGGCTCTCTTCTAGCTAACCACAATCTGAAAGAATTCTTCTTTACAATGGCAATCATTGAAGTTTCGCTACGTGTATATTTTTGGCAGAAATATTTATGAATTTTGTTCAGCAAGTTATATATGTTAACTGAATTTAGAACCTTTTTTTGAGTACTATTGCATTTTCTGTCCTTTTCCGCTAATAATCACGTCCATTGTAGACGGTTAGAGGAGAGGGCTTATAATCTTGGAGTCATTTTCAATTCTAAATACCTAGAGAACACAAGCATGCTGTTCTATCTGTAACTGGTTTTCGTGATTTAAAGTTATAACGAACTGAAATCATTTGCTGGTCTCGTTCTCAGATTGGACGACCTGTAGTTTTCTCATTGGCTGCCGAAGGAGAAGCTGGTGTTAGAAAAGTACTCCAGATGTTGCGTGATGAATTTGAGCTGACTATGGCATTGAGTGGTTGCCGTACGCTAAAGGAGATCACTCGCAACCACATTGTGACCGAGTGGGACGCTCCTCGTGCACTTCCAGCTGCTAGGCTATAGAAATGTGCCTCAAAATGTAAGCAACGGATATGGAAGACTAATGTTGGAAAAATCATATTCATGATTTCATTAGCCTACCTATTGTTCGAAAAAACTCACTTCTAATTACGAGTTCACTATATTTTCTTAAACCGATAGTAATGAATCACAAGAGCTCGAAGATTTATCATATATGGCCTTCTAACTTGCCTTCATTGTGCTCGTTCTTACAAATTTCCAACTATATATAGCCAGGAGAACCTTCATCTTGCAATGTTTTTTTTACTTGAAGGATTTATATGAACTTATTGAAAGTATATGGTCCAAGAGGTTTTGCAAAATTATGGTTTTCATTATGGTGTTGGTCCTTAACCTTTGCCTTGAGTATGTATATGGTCCTTAACTTTTATTTCTTGGCATGAATGTCTCTAACCTGTGTGTTTTGATGTGCAATTGACCCTTTTTTTGACATTCAAAAGATCCACATGCCCTTAATTTTAATTAGAAAAATGGAATTAGGTCCCTAACCTTTGAAAAAAGTACAAATGGACCCTCCACCTTTATTTAGCTCTCGTTTGATCTTCATTTTTTTTTCAAAATACATTCTTCACTCTTTTCTTTTTAACCATACATTCTTCAATAAAATAATATTACACGCAAATTCAAATTTTTTTATCTTATTTTTTAACCACTCATTCTCCATTACTCAACTATTCAAAAATGTATTTTATAAAAAATAAAAAAATAAAATAAAAAAATGGGGCTCAAACATGCCCTTAATAATATTTAACTCGATTCTGCTTCGGGTACATCAAGGGATCCATCCGGGTGTCCATAATGGACACCCGGCGGCTCCCTATTGGAGGGAGTGCCCGCCGGCACTCCCTCCAATATGGGGCCGTCATGGATACCCGGATGGATCCCTTGATATACAAATAGCATTTTGGGGTCGGCACTCCCTCCAATAGGGGGCCGTCGTGGACACCCGGATGGTTCCCTTGATGTACAAATATCATTTTCCTATTTAACTAGCGTACTAAATTTATCTACAGTCATGTCAATTAAATTTTGCAGAAAAAAAAAATAACGCCAACAAGGTCGGGTCGGGTCGGGTCGGGCTGGGCTCGTATTGACCGTCTTCTTTACACGGCTCTAATCTTACGTCTTGTAATTGAAAACAATGAAAAGACTATTTTAATTCAAATTGACGGCTGTTTTAATTCAACAATCAACCTTATATTCCAAGGAATATGATGCAATTGTAGAGGTCCACTGGTTCTAACTTTGAATCTTTTTCAAATTTAAAAAAAAGAATATAGAAAGTGAAGCTTTAAGCGCAAATATTCTCATACAAAGGATTTTTTTTTTTTTTTTTTCATGCCCCCTCTAAGCCATATATTAATAGCTCATGATCCACTTAAATAACATTAATCTCAAGGCATGGTCTCTATTTATAACACAATATTGCATATAGAAAAAGAAAATCATAATGTGGGAAATAAATTCTCTTTAAAATTTGTCATCCTAACATATTTTGTATTATTGTGCAGTGATAATAATAATAAATCATTTTTTGTTGATTTCCTAATCCTATGACATTGCAGCTTCGTTTTGACGACGACGATTAGAATTTGTAATTATGACATGTTTGGTATATTGAGTTGTACATAAGTAAAAGGATAATTGGTAGTGTCTATTTTTCTTGATTTTATTTTCTTGATTTTAAACAATTTATATTCTAAGAAAAAACTAGAATCGACTCAAATGATAAAAATGATTATTTTTTTAGCTTTACGCGTTTTCTAGTCTATCAACGTTCTACTAACTCTTGACTTTGTGAGCCATTTTGAATTAAGGATACCTGCTTATCAAATCGATAAAAAATTTATCTTGCCGTATTTTTTAATAGTAATATTATTCGATACTATTGGTGTTAAGCACCAACTTAGATGTCCATTAAATGTTCTTAACAAACTATCTTTTGTTCTTGTCAATTCTTTGTGTGAGAATATTTTACTAATATGAAAAAATCTATTCTAGTTTTTCTTTTTCTTTTTTTCCTTTTAACAAAAATTGCAATAAATTTTGGGTTACTAGGCATGGAAATAGGGTTCTTTGTGTGAGAATATTTTACTAATATGAAAAAATATATTCTAGTTTTTCTTTTTTTTGTTTTCCTTTTAACAAAAATTGCAATAAATTTTCGGTTACTAGGCATGGAAATAGGTTGTTGGTGTTGATGAAAATATGGGCATCAGTCATGGTGGAAATTGGGGTGTCAATGATTACACTCCTTATGTGACATAATTAAAGACTTTCAATTGCAACCAAAACTTGCACCCAAGCATGTCCAATGGATGCCTGAGGTGAGGGGTCATGGACAAGAGAAAAGCTGTTTACACATCATTTAGGGGGCTGTACATTTACAGCCCCCTCTACTTAAGGGGGGCAGTGAAGATCCTAGCTAGGGATAGAAGGTTAAACGGTACAATGTCAAGTCCAAGAGTCAAAGGATAGGTGCGAGGGACGCGATTGAAGGTGAAATTAGCTAGCAATGCTAAAGGACAACTTGTACAATTGATAGAAATGAAAAGAGGTATCTAGACCATTCCAGAAATTATTTGGAGTTGTATGAAAAAAACTTGATTTCCAAATGGTCTATGTTGAGAAAGTCTAATTTCTAGAATGTTCCAAGTAAATATATTGTAAAATAATCTTGAAATTAATATCCAAGGTAGATTAGAATCAATCAACATCGGCCATTCAAATGAGGTGAGAGTATAAATAAGCTAAGGAGGACTTATTCATAACCAACCTAAGAGAGCTCAAGCACAACTCATTAAGCAAACAATTAAAAGTGAGAGTATTGTGATAGTTCTTGATAGTATAATATACTAGTTGTATATTTCTCTCTAAGGGTGTGTTTGAGTCACATTATTTTAGAAGAATGTATTATGAAATAATAGATTAATGGAGAATGTGTGGTTGAACAAGAAAGAAAAGTTATTGATGTGATGAAAAATATTATTTTATTGAAAAATATATGATTGAAAATGAGTAGAAGAATGATAATGAAAATTTTAATGTGTACCAAACAAGGGCTAAATTCTCTCCTACATTACTTGCCTTTTTTCCTTCCTTAACTTTTAGAATATTTATAGTGTACCATATGATGCATTTGCAAGTGCAATTAATCAAGGGAATATGATTTTAACTGAGAACGCATGAGGAAGAATTGGGGAGCTAGGTGCGGTGGTAAGCTTAGAAGAGTCAAATATGTGACTAGTAGTATACGGTCAATCACTTGAAAAAAATAAATTAAAAAAAAAACGACAATTGAGTTTGATTAATGGATTAAAAGAAAACTCTATTAGTAAAATATGTAATTAAAATTAATTATTAATTTTGCTTTAAAACTTTTTAGCACGTGTTCGAGCCCATTTTCTTGGGAAATGTGTTGAAATAATATTTTTTGAAGAATGTGTAGTTAAAAAAAATAGATTTACGTATAATATTATTTTATAAGAGAATTTGTGGTTAAAAAGAAATTTTGAAAATTAGACAAATAGGACACTGTAAAATTAATGAAGAAATAGATTGACTGAAGATTGCAAATCCCAACAAAAAGAGGCAGTTATGAATTCCATACGCATTATCACTGAAAATAACAAACAAAACCAAAGTCAATATTTTAACATATTGTTACATTTTCATATTCATACAAATAATTAATGCATATACGTCATTTTTCTCTTTCCAAACCGCATCAAAAAGAAGGGTAGGGAAAGCTAAGGCAAAGTCACCTGTTCCATCCATAAACCACCACCAAAAACCACTGCCACTTGTTGGAATTTGTTTAAAACATCTTTGAAATTATTCACATTTATCATTATTTCATCTCTTACTATTAATTTTTTCCTTTTTGACAGATGGATTTGTGAATTGTGGTTATACACCCTCTTTATATCATATAATCACATACACATAATTCGCTTAGATCATGTGAAGAATATCAGATTATCTAAATCTGAAAAAGAGAAAAACCCTTATCCGATCTTTATATAGAGACATAAAGATTGGGTTTTTTGGAGAGGAGAAACATAAAAAGATTGGAGTTTTAATACATTTGGATCAGAATTTTTGAATTTTCTTGATAAAAAGCTTTTCCTTTTGTTTGGGATTTTTGATTTCATGGCTGCTGGTACAGAAGTGTCTGTTGAGACTGCAGTGGTGGAGATGGAGTACCATAGTGATGTTGCTGTTGAGTTTTCATCAACAGAAGACACTGCCAGTGAAAACAGCACCGATAAAAAGGCAAATTCCAATGCTAAGGAGTCTGGGGAAAGGGACGTTGTTAAGGACTCTGGTTCAGATTCAAAATCACAACTGCAAATGGAGGATATTGTTGACATGTTGAAGAAACTCAAGTTGAATCCTCTGGCTAAGGAGTTCTTTCCTTCCTCGTATTATCACAGCGAGATGGGGTCCAACAATTTTTTAGGGAATAAAAACTCTGGCATTGATGGTTCCACAATAAATCGTAGGGTATAAAATCTGTTTTCCATTTAATTTTACCATGTCAATTGTTAAATTGATTGATTATACTATGTATTGTTGCTTGATCTTTCATTGATTATTATCATCTGTTTGGGCTTGTGCGTGTGATATAGAAATGAATTAGTGTTCATTTCATATTTCTCTGGTTTGCAGATTTTATAGCTACCCAAAATAAAATTTCAATACTTGAAAAAAAAATAGTTCATGAAATTTATGGTGGATTGTCTCTGTTATTTGCTGGGTGAATATTGGACTTACATCTGTTTTTTTATGTGGTAATGGAATTTTGAGGATCTGTGTGTATCGTCTTTTTGTTAGTAGGTAGGTGGGAACTGAAATGTGTTCTCTTAAGACAGAACAAAACATACAGATGTATTTAATCCAAAAAAGGTATCTTAAAAACTATAAGAAATGATTGTTGATACATGACTTGTCATAATCGAGCAATGAGTTTCCTAGCTCTAACAGTGTAATGGATAAATGATTTTAGGATTAATCTACGTGAAAAGATGATTCCCACTGTTTGCCTATTCTAGTAGTCGAGATGAAATTAATACTTTCGCATCTAAGTTGTAGCCCTTGGGTCAGTTGTGGCAAATTTGACCAAAACTCAGAAGTGAGACACAATTCTATCATTTAATGGATTTTCAACATTTTGATTTTTCAAGAATGGATTGCTGCACTTGGTTTAACAGAAACTGATCATTTAACATTCAATGTGCTAGACAGTCCCTTACTTCAGTTTATCGTTTTAATTGTTTGTATTTGTTTTATTCATTTGACTTGGACAATTCACATCCAGTTCATCATCTTGGTCATTGACAGTCTACTTCTCACACCGAGGCACACTAGATATGTATATACGCACGTGTATACACATATCTGATTGTTAATGGATCCAAACATTTTCTTATCAGACAATTTAATCTTGTAATCTAAAATCCATTACATGTTCAATATACAGATGGTTGAATACTTAGTGTTATTACTATTGTTTGACTTTATCTTCTTGGTCGCCTTTGTCTGAATTGGTGTTCTTCTATTGTCATAGTTACTGAGTTTTGAAAACTTTCTAATTAAATTATATTCCATTAGGTTGACATTCACGAGCATTTTCTTATTGCATTCTCTAAGATTTATATATTTTTTTTATTTTTTTTGTTTTCTCAGAGAAGAAATAACCACAACCAGGTCAGGAGGAGAATGAGTGTCAGGACTTTTAGAGCTCAAAGAGAAGATAGTATTAGGCGAACAGTCTATGTCTCTGACATTGATCACAATGTAAGATAAAATCAACAAACTTCACTCAACTTATTGTAATCTTTCAGAGTACACATTGATATAATTTTTGACCTTGTCAAATAAGGTCACTGAAGAGCGGCTTGCTGCCTTATTCAGCGCCTGTGGGCAAGTAAGTTCTGTGCTCAGATATATTATATATGAATCATTCTTTCTGAATGCATACTACTTGATTTCCTTGTATGTCAGCTTTGAAGATTATTTTCTGTGACCATAAAATACTGATAGTTTGAAAATGTGAATTTTTCAAAATTCATAGCCTTTGCCAGATCATATCCAATTTCCAAAGGAGTATGCAGTGTCCAACAGTTATTTCTTCGATCTTGTTCGCCAAATAATACTTGTACTTGAAATTTTCTTCATTCTGGTGGTTGTCCCTAGTCTTATTTGATACTACAAGTCCCCTAACAGTTGTCAGGAGATTGAGATAAATATTCATTTTCATGCTTCTCATAAAGTGTAACGACAAAAAGATTTGCACCGACCAGTTCTATCCCATGTTCTGAGGTTGTTTCTATGGCCATATCCATGTATACTACCTTTGGTTGCATTCTCTACCAACAAATAGACATATGCAAGAGCTACATCTCTCTCTCTCTCTCTCTCTCTCTCTGAATGTCTGTCTGTCTGTTTGTGTGACTCTACTATACTCATGNTTTATATATTTTTTTTATTTTTTTTGTTTTCTCAGAGAAGAAATAACCACAACCAGGTCAGGAGGAGAATGAGTGTCAGGACTTTTAGAGCTCAAAGAGAAGATAGTATTAGGCGAACAGTCTATGTCTCTGACATTGATCACAATGTAAGATAAAATCAACAAACTTCACTCAACTTATTGTAATCTTTCAGAGTACACATTGATATAATTTTTGACCTTGTCAAATAAGGTCACTGAAGAGCGGCTTGCTGCCTTATTCAGCGCCTGTGGGCAAGTAAGTTCTGTGCTCAGATATATTATATATGAATCATTCTTTCTGAATGCATACTACTTGATTTCCTTGTATGTCAGCTTTGAAGATTATTTTCTGTGACCATAAAATACTGATAGTTTGAAAATGTGAATTTTTCAAAATTCATAGCCTTTGCCAGATCATATCCAATTTCCAAAGGAGTATGCAGTGTCCAACAGTTATTTCTTCGATCTTGTTCGCCAAATAATACTTGTACTTGAAATTTTCTTCATTCTGGTGGTTGTCCCTAGTCTTATTTGATACTACAAGTCCCCTAACAGTTGTCAGGAGATTGAGATAAATATTCATTTTCATGCTTCTCATAAAGTGTAACGACAAAAAGATTTGCACCGACCAGTTCTATCCCATGTTCTGAGGTTGTTTCTATGGCCATATCCATGTATACTACCTTTGGTTGCATTCTCTACCAACAAATAGACATATGCAAGAGCTACATCTCTCTCTCTCTCTCTCTCTCTCTGAATGTCTGTCTGTCTGTTTGTGTGACTCTACTATACTCATGGGTTGGCTTTCCCCCTCTCTTTGCATAATCAAGTACTTCTAGTTGTATTTATGGATACAATTAATCCCTAGGAATGTAGCTCTAAATAAAGACTGACCGAAAGATACTATTTTGGTATGTTGTTGGTTGCTATTCCTCTAGGATTAGAAAAAATGCTGTATTGAAAGGCTTTAATTTCCATTTGAAATGTGTTCTGCAAATTTAGTTTTGTGAGTTCCAAATTATATTTTTGAAGCATTATTACCAATATTTTTGATTCCCTTCCAGATGATAGTTTTGATCTCCCCTGATATGAGTTGACCGTTTGGGTTTAGAGAGAATTCAGATAAGCAAGTTGATAATGAAGAAGTAAGATTAGTTTAATAAATGATTTTAAAGGAAATCTTGATTAGAGTACTTTGCCAATCTGAGGCATTCCGTTGACATACATTATGAAACTCACTAGTGCTACGTACTGGGGTGCTACATGAGGGTAGAAATTGCTGCAGGTGATTTACAAACATAGAATATGATCTAGGGAACTATTTCCCAGTTGTTTGATCTAACTTTATTCACATAATTTAGTTTTGATTAGATGATTTTGTCTTGAAAATCTTGATTAGATAACTTATTGTTGACCTACCTTATGAAGGTCAGTAATGATACATGCTAGTGGTGCTACACTAAGAAGCACGTAGAAGTGGTCTACACATAATGGACACAGGCATGTCAGGTCGATTGTCCTCTTTTTCTTTATGGTTCCAGAGACATGGTAGACATGCTGATGACCCAGCTCCAATA
>CAIGRF010215773.1:13584-23645 GCA_903798235.1 Fraxinus ornus
AAAAAAAAAAGAAAAAAAAGAAAGAAAGAAAGAAAGAAGAGAGACTAACTATCAATAATTGGAACAAAAATAAAAAGCAAGAGACGAAATTGATTAAGGGTGAAGTAGACAAGACCTTGTCAATGTGCAATTGCAAAAAGAAGAGTACCGGTTGGTCTGTTCGAATGATGAAGAATGTGGTAACGACATAGGCTTGTAATGATGTCTGAAGATTTATCCATGTGGGAAGAGGAGGTGGTGGCTAATAGGACTCTTAGGAGAAGATTAGACAGTGGCTGGTTGGTCATAGACCAGACAGCGTCTTTTGCCTCGTTTTAGAGAAAAGGAAATTAGGGAAAATATTGAGGTGAATAAAATGAAACACAGTTTTAAAAACGTGGAAATGAACTAATTTTCAATTAAAAATAAATAAAATTCTATATACACCTTGATACAATAAGTGTACATTGTTCTATTTGCTCTTCACTTAAATAAATAAATAAATTCAATATTATTTTAATCAACTTGTACCCACCATATTAGCATGTCACGTATCAGCGTCCTTGCTTATTAGGTGCTAGATAATGGTAGAAATTGCAGTAGGTCAGTTACACACCTAGAGTATCATGTAGGGATCTATTCCTCCTTTATGACCTATGATTTTATCGAGGAAATATTGATTGCAACCTGGGTGGAATACGCTTTAGGTAATTTAAGTATATAATGGTGGCTTTGTAGACATTAAAGAAGTAGATGTTCTGTTCTTTCCTGAGGATGGTCCTTAATGTTTTCTGTTGATTCGTGGTACTTTTACCCACATGATGAGCAACTTTCTCCTTCTATTTGCCAAGAATAATTTTTTTCTGTTGATAATTGGTTAATAGAACTGAAACACTTGAGATATCAAATTGATGTATACCATAATGAGATGTTTGACATTTGCTTCTCCTTCTGTTTCATCTTATTCGGCAGGTTGTTGATTGTCGAATTTGCGGCGATGCGCACTCCCGTCTTCGCTTTGCTTTTGTTGAATTTTCGGACGAGTGTATGATTTCTTTTTCCTTTTCTGTTCCTATCAATGCTTAATGCTTCTCTGATATCCGAAACCTGACTTTTCCATGGGGACTAAAATCAACAGATTATGCTCGAGCGTCGCTTAGCCTTTGTGGGACACTGTTAGGTTTCTCTCCTGTTAAGGTGTTGCCTTCTAAAACTGCCATTCTTCCTGTGAATCCTACATTCCTTCCCAGGGTACGAACAAATCTCCAGCATTGCTAATATTATTGAAATAACTGCTTAACATGCTTTTGTCCCTCCAGTTATTTCTTCCCACTTAGTATCTCATTTCTCTATTATATGAATTTCGTTTCATTATCTATGCTGAAATTTTACAAATAGTCGGAAGACGAACGGGAGATGTGTGCCAGGACAATCTACTGTACCAACATTGATAAAATGGTATGCACGCCTTGTATTTTTCTTGTTTGATATGAGAATGTTTTTGCTGATGCTTCTCTATCCGTACTTGCTGTTTTATCTGATGAATAATCCACTGGTGAATGAGTTCTTTTACTCACGGATAAGTTAGAAAATAAATGATTTTTAAATATGTTCATTTGATTTTATCTTGAGCAGGTTTCTCAGGCTGATGTTAAGAACTTCTTCGAAACAAGATGTGGTCAGGTGTGCCTAAAATTTCAAACATTGGGTTGGATTTGCTTATTGTTGGCTTGGAAGTGTTTGATTACCAAATAGATCTCTGAATTGTAGGTTTCCCGCCTGAGGCTCTTGGGGGATTACTTGCATTCTACGCGGATTGGTTTTGTTGAGTTTTCCATGGTATGCTTATTTATACTAAAATTACTACTGCATAACTGCTTATGCATTTTTAGACACCTGTGAATATATGCAGGTAGAAATAATAACTGGAGATAGTCGATAACATTAGTTTTCTATAACCAGCATTCTTTAGATCAGGTTGGGGGTGGGGGGCAAGCTCTTTATACCTGGTCATCCTGTGGCTGGAACATCTGGAACTACAAAAACCCATGATCTTGGTGATTTTGTTTGGCATATGGAACAAACACTGGACTCTGAAGAAACTTGGGTCAAAGTCTAAGAACATATGGAGTGAAATGGGCCTTATCCACCCTGAGTTTCCCTGACATGGGTATGGGATTCTATGTGAGCTGATACAATTCTATTGGTCGCGTTGATCAAAATGTAAAGATTCATTGAGTAACAATTTTAACTATTAAAATTTGGGATTCCATCTTAAAAGATCAACCTTATTAAGAGGAGTAGTCCAATCCTGATGTTTTCATTTTTACTCGATGTGAAATTTTATTCTTTAATATGCCCTCGCAAGATGATAGCCCGTTTAAGCAAACTAATCTTGAAATTTGCGTGTTTACATTTTGAGTCTTAATCGTATCGAATCGCTCGTTGGAGTTTAATGCACTCGGATACCATATTAAAATGTGAGGTTCCATCTTAAAAAGTCAGCAGAGTAGTCGAAACCCTATGTCTTCATCTTTATTCGATGTGAGATTTTATCCTTTAACCGTAACTGTTCGCCTCATTCACGGATATTACGGGACTGTTATTTCCATTTCCATACCTTGTTAGGAACCTTTTTTGAAGGTTGAGAGAGTGTGCTGGCAATAAGATTTCTTTTAGGCTGCACTTATGCAAAATAATTGAAAGAGACATCATGACATGAGTAGAGGGATCATCAATTAATTAGGAATTCTTTTACTGATTTAACATTGACTTGAGAATAGAAATTAAAAAAAAAAAATGCAGTTTTCCTTTTGTTGGCTTTTATTGGAACAAATACCCGACTTGATGATTTTTACATAATGTTTAGCTATTAAGACTGAAGGATGCATTATAGATAATAATTGCTTGTTTCTGCTATATAAATAAGTTATGCTGGAAATGCCCAATATAGATTTCACCTTTTCACTGGATTAGATCCGGAGAAGTTTGAAATTTGTTAGATTTCTTTCATTATTTTAGACTCATGCAACTTGGAAAAAAAATAAAATAAGAAAACTATTACTTTTTCACAGGCTGAGAGTGCAATACTCGCCCTTGATTGTTGTGGTGAAATTTTGGGATCCCAACACATCAGGTACAAATTATTGGTTGCTGTGAGATCTTTCTCATGTCGATAGCTTTTCTTTTACTTTAACAGGTTTGATAATATTGTAGGGTAAGCCCTTCAAAGACACCCGTGAGACCACGAGTTCCACTCCCGGGAATGCAGTAAGCTGATAATTTGAGCCCTGAATCTTGAAGAGCGTTGGTGTTAGTCCTCTTGGAAGAGACTTTCTTCTGGTTGAAGGGGTGGTGAAATTGCCCGTTTCGGTTTTTCCCATTTCCTGGCAACATTAACTTTTCTATCGACTGATATAACTCTTGACCTTCAACTGATCAAATTTTACTGGGATGGTTCTTTTCTTTGGTACTTTTACTATGATTAATCTTATAATGCTAGCTCGGTGCTGTACTGGCGGCTGTGAGTGGAAAGTTTTCCGGTACACCATTTGATAATTAATCAGTAGCGTAATGTTTGTCTTACTTTAAGTTGGTCTAGGTTTGTGGCCTTTAGTTTCAAGGATAGGTCGAATGATGAGCATGAGTTGTCAAGTATGATGTTTGAAGACTGAAGTAATATGTTAGCGAAAAATTAGAAAACAGAGAGGCAATCCTGGACGGGTAAGATTTCAATTCGGTAGACTTCTAGTCCCTCCAAGCTAAGGATGTAGAATACAGATAATACTTGTAAATGTTACCTTCCCAGCTCTGGCATGCCCATTTTCTCTCTTCCCCGTCCCTCGCCTCGCCATCCTGAATGTGTCTTTCGGCTAGCTGCAAGTCTGACCCTCTTACTCCAAATGTTGAAGTAATCAGTTTTCTTCATCTGTTTCCTAAGCAACATATCACACACAATACAAATGGATTTAAGAGAACGACGGTCATTCATTTGCGGCTAGAGTCGGTGTAGTTTTTTCACTTCATTCTATCTATTAATTGAGTTAAATGGTTCTCCCATCTTTTTGAAACTTGGAGTCAAACATGTAAATAGTAGAGAGTTGGATGCTGCCAAGAAGATCAAGAATCTGGAATTTTATGACCTCTCTCTTTGATGGCCACGTATCTTGCTAAGGAGTCGAAAATCTTTCTCTTGTTACGTGAATCCAAAAGATGTTCTCACGATCTCCCTAGCGGGTTAGAAGAGGGAGGGGGTAGTAGGCTTAAACCATGTTTGATAGCCATTATTTGGGAAAAACGAAGTTTTGAAATGTGATTTTTAGGAGAATGTGGTTAAAAAGTATAAAAAAGTTTTTAGTTTACGTGCAGAATATTTTATTGTATGAATTTATGATTGAAAATGAGTATACAGAATAAAGAGTTTTCAACTAATGATTATCAAACACGGCCAACTAATAATCATGGAAACAACTTTTTAAACTCACGGGAAAGGGCATTACGAATATATGACCAAAAAATAAAAAGAAGAAGACTCCCATCTCCTACCATCCTGTTTGTTTCTCATTTTCTGTCCAAAATTAGAAAAAATGGTTGCCTTTGAAAAGTGACTATTGCCATTAAAAATATGTGATGAGCAAATCAAATGTTGCGGCTGAGTGGGGTCCACTAACGATTGGATTTCTTCTACAAAAGAGGAATTAATGGAAAACAAACATGGGCGAAATATATTTTCTTTACACGTGACACTAAAGATACCAAAATAAACATTCGTTGGTTTGATCGCACAATGAATAGGGATTTCGTCGATTATGATAAAATAGAATCTTATCCGTTATGTGATGGACTAACCGAACTTTTTTCATTATTTTTGTTTCTTTTAAAAGGCAAAATATTTAAAAAAGTTGGACCCGGTAGCTCACCTGGTTCAATACGAGTTTAACACATCTCGCTTGACAAGCAGAAATTTTATTTCTACGAATATGACACGAGTCAGCTTTCTTGTTCCCCAAGGAGCTTTTTCTTAACATCGTATGAACAATATTTTCCTTGTTTCCAATTGGTAATCTATTAAGATAACTTATTTTGTCATATGTTTGACCATTTAATCTTGACTTCTCTCAATCTAAAAAGTTAAAACATGTGCGGAACAAGAAAGACATGGATCTATATCTATATTCCCCCAAAGAACGAAAAATTCCCGTTGTTTTTTTTTTTTTCTCTCCGCTCGTGCTTAGAACTCTATTAGTCTCAGAGTCCGACTCTTGGTTTAACAAGACTTAGGGTGTGTTTGAGTCACATTATTTTGAAAAAATGTATTCTGAAATAGTAGATTGATGGAGAATGTGTGATTGAAAAAAAAAAAAAAAGTTATTGATGTGATGAAAAATATTATTTTATTGAAGAATGTGTGGTTGAAAATGAGTAGAATAATGAAAATGAAAATTTTAATGTGTACCAAACAGGAGCTTAATAAATTTCTTCAAGTCGTAACTCAGAGTCCGACTCTTGGTTTAACAAGACTTAGGGTGTGTTTGAGTCATATTATTTTGAAAAAATGTATTCTGAAATAGTAGATTGATGGAGAATGTGTGGTTGAAAAAAAAAAAAAAAGTTATTGATGTGATGAAAAATATTATTTTATTCAAGAATATGTGGTTGAAAATGAGTAGAATAATGAAAATGAAAATTTTAATGTGTACCAAACAGGAGCTTAATAAATTTCTTCAAGTCGTAATATTTGAGCTCAAGTGGACAAGCAAGACGTCGCCAAGATAAATCCTAAATCGATGATCAATCTAGGATCTCAATATTAATTAAACATTAAAAAATTGGTCGTTGTAACTGAATGGCGAATGGTGTTCCTCTACTCGTATCCTTCAATTTCAACAATCGCTAGATGAGGATTAAGAAATCTCCCAACGTCTATGTGTTTGATTATGGCAATAGTAACTCCTATTGGTATTCTACAAGACGAGATGATAAGAATATATTTTAGATGATTTTGAGATATCTAACCTTTCATGAACGGATCTTTGAGTACTCACTTTCTTTTCTATAGTCCTAATGTGTGAGACTTTGATATGTATTCACCCCAAAAAATAGATCATGTTATTTATAGTTAATGTATGCAAAGGCATGATGCACTAACATCAAGATTAATTTTGTCAAAACTCGCACCGAGGCGAGTCTCGTCCGTGTCCAAGGCTATCCGAGGCCTCTAGTTATGTTTATGGCCAAGCATTCAAGTCATACACATTCCTTTCGGAATAAGACATCCTTTTATTCAGGCAAACCTTGACGATCGAGGCATGGATGTTCATTCATTAAAAAGTGTACACACAAGATTGGACCCTTTTGCAGTTGTCATGAGATCTAGGTGAAGTGTAATAATTTTTGTATGTAACAATATGTTCTACCGAGTGTTCTAAAAGTTCCGCCTAAGCTTGAGCTTGGAGAAAAGAAAACACTTGCGTCGTGCCTAGGCGGGACGTGCAACAAGTGGAAAAAGGCACATGCCTTTTTTTTTGGCAAGTGTTAATTACTTTATTTTAAAGAAGTCTAAAACTTGAAAGTGAAATAAGTGCAACAAAAATCAACTTTGTTCAAGAACAAAATATTATTAGTTTAAAATAATTATGATTTTGAGAGTTTTTTATTTATTTATTGAAAACTTGGAAAAATGTGTAAAGCTTCTATAAATTTTCAATGTACGAGTTAATTTATTTATTTATTGCACTATAATAATTAAAATAATATTTAAAAAGAAAAACGTCGTATTATACTTAAATTCATAATCTTAAATTCGATCTTCACGCCTCACGTGTCTCGTGGGTTTTAGAACCTTCGTTCTATCCCTTTTTTCTTCCATTCCGTCAAAACAATAAGACTAACTCCACACATAACACCCCGACCCCGCGTAATAAAATTCCTCTTGGAGCGTTGCTTTAATAAATTCAAGAAAAAAAAAAAAGTGTGAAGAAATTAATAAACAAATTTTGTTTAATCCTTGTTGACTTTGCTTCACAATAATTGGTCTGGTCTAATTTTCAATTCATATAAACTGTGTCGAAATTCAATTGTCTTGACAGTGTGTGTTCATCTTACACGGGACCCACACGTGAATATTTGAATCAGGATGGACCCAGTTGGAATCCCGTGATTGACATGCCGTACAAGTAACGATTTCCTTGTGTTAAAAAAGATGTCCTGACTTTTAACTAATTTTTTTTTTTATTTTCAATTAAATTAAGATAATTTATTTTTTTGAAATGTTAAAGTAAAAATTCAGTAAGAGAGTGTTTAATGGGGATAGTACACACAAGATTGGACCCTTTTGCAGTTGTCATGAGATCTAGGTGAAGTGTAATAATTTTTGTATGTAACAATATGTTCTACCGAGTGTTCTAAAAGTTCCGCCTAAGCTTGAGCTTGGAGAAAACACTTGCGTCGTGCCTAGGCGGGACGTGCAACAAGTGGAAAAAGGCACATGCCTTTTTTTTTGGCAAGTGTTAATTACTTTTTTTTAAAGAAGTCTAAAACTTGAAAGTGAAATAAGTGCAACAAAAATCAACTTTGTTCAAGAATAAAATATTATTAGTTTAAAATATTTATGATTTTGAGAGTTTTTTTTTTTATTTATTGAAAACTAGGAAAAATGTGTAAAGCTTCTATAAATTTTCAATGTACGAGTTAATTTATTTATTTATTGCACTATAATAATTATAATAATATTTAAAAAGAAAAAACGTCATATTATACTTAAATTCATAATCTTAAATTCGATCTTCACGCCTCATCGTGTCTCGTGGGTTTTAGAACCTTCGTTCTATCCCTTTTTTCTTTCATTCCGTCAAAACAATAAGACTAACTCCACACATAACACCCCGACCCCGCGTAATAAAATTCCTCTTGGAGCGTTGCTTTAATAAATTCAAGAAAAAAAAAAAAAAAAGTGTGAAGAAATTAATAAAGAAATTTTGTTTTGACATTCAATTGTCTTGACAGTGTGTGTTCATAGCACGGTTCTTCATATAAACTGTGTCTACATTCAATTGTCTTGACAGTGTGTGTTCATCATTTACACGGGACCCACACGTGAATATTTGAATCAGGGTGGACCCAGTTGGAATCCGTGATTGACATGCCGTACAAGTAATGATTTCCTTGTGTTAAAAAAGATGTCCTGACTTTTAACTAATTTTTTTTTTTTTTTTCAATTAAATTAAGATAATTTATTTTTTTGAAATGTTAAAGTAAAAATTAGTAAGAGAGTGTTTAATGGGGATTAAAATTAGATTTTTAGTAAATTGTAATAGAAGTTTTTGAAATATGTTGTTGAAAAGTTGTGGGACCCATAAAAGATGTGGTTAATATTGATTGTTTGACTTAGATTTAGATTTAGATTAAAATCTGATTTTAATACATACCAAACATGGCCTAAAATATTGTTTATTTACAAATATGTTCTATGAAAAGTGATTTTTTGAAGAATTTGTAGTTAAAAAGTAGGAAAGACTGAATCCAAGTATAAAATCATATTATTGGGAGAATGTGATTGAAATTGAGATTGAAAAAAATGAATTTTAAATATTTTTTACCAAACAGGACTAGGCGTAACATTATTATCAAAATAAATAACTAACTACTTTTGCTAAGAAAGTTTGGGGGATGCTTCTCGTTTGAAGATGTCGAGGAACTTGCTTTAAAGTCCGCAAAAATCATGATCGAAAAACGTGGCTCCATTAAATCCAAAAACTCTTATTTTCTTAGATAACGTTGATTTGACGGCGAAAGTTGAATGTTGTACATGTTGCTTTATGTTCCATATGGGGATGGAGTAGTTTATTATTTTGCGTTCTTAGCTACAATTCGAACGCTGACATGAATCTTTAGACCGATTGTATTCTATTTCGATATTATTCACAAGGTTAATGAGAATGTTTTTGTTAATTAAAGTAAAAAAATTAATATAAAATGATCAGTATAAAACATTAATTAATTTAAATAGAAAGTTCCAAAGAATAGATTTACGTATGGAATTGAAAAATCAGAGCACAATTTATAAACATGTTACGTTTTGAATTTAGCATCGCAAGATTTTCTGTTGATACGAACACAAGTAGAATCTTGCACGTGCGTATATTCAATATCATTTTTATCAATTATGGTATGTATAAAAGACGCAATTCAATTTATTTCAAAATATAAAGTTTTTTTTTTTTTCCTTTCTCCTCAAGCAAATGGCAAAATGATCATGAAATCATGCAATTTCCTCCAAGTTTCAAGGAGCAAGGTTTTATTTCCCAATTGCGTGCCTTGACTGGATCTGGTCCTTCTAGACTGCTTGGATCACAATCGTCAACTTATATCATCCAGTTCAGAACCGTACGATCGTAGCAGGACAAACTACCCCGGGCTTATTATAAATAGTCCTTAACGTTCAATTAAATATCAAACACACCTACCACTCTACCAGAAGCCAGCGTTGTCAAGTAACTTCCGCCGCGATCTGTCGCCGCAATTAAGACTCCTCCGCCGTGATTTTTCAAACATTTTGAAAATTTAAGCTTATTCGTAATATGTCTAGATTCAATAAACCGCCCGTGAAGGTGGTGATAATCAACACCCAATACGTGGAAACTGATGCCATGAGCTTCAAATCTGTTGTTCAGAGTCTCACCGGAAAAGATTCAGTGGTGGCGGCGGATTCATCTTCCGCAGCCAAACAGCCGCCGAGGAGTGAAACGTCCACCGTTGCTCCTCCAGTTTTTTCTCGTGGAATGTCTTTTAAAGATTTTGATAGGATGCTTAAGGAGTTGCCACCACTAGATGAACTTTACAGGCTTTGTGCAGAATAACCAAACCCTGTCTGTATATTTATTTACTTGTTTTTCTCATTATACGTATTTTTTTTTTTCGTTCTTTCTCAATGCTCCATTAATTGTTTGGTTTGAGGTTTGTGTGTGTTTATATGATGACAATTCACCCACACAACATTCGCCACGAAATATGAATCGAAGAGAAATAGTTTGGATCCCATAAAATCAATTTATAAATTGTATCCGAATCGAGTACTTGCACCT
>CAIGRF010215773.1:27766-41097 GCA_903798235.1 Fraxinus ornus
GTTTGACAAAGTTTTGTTGGTTGTTACTTGATTGCAAAATAAAGATTTTTAATATTTTAGTTTTATTTGTTGCTTTATTGTTGAATTTAAGTTAACAAATTTAGTTCCGTAAGACTCTTTTAAAAGAAAAAGAGGAGTGTCGTTATGATTTAAGGGCCTAAATTTTGAAGTTCGCCTCAGGCCTCGCGAAACACAGGTACGGCCCTGTATTAGTCAAACATGATAAAGAAGCTTCAACCTCAATATAATTTTCAAGGGGAAAGTTGTCTACTTGCAAAGTCGGAATGGTGATCGAGAGACCCTTCTATCTAATATCATCCACCGTCGAGTCACAAAGCTAGAAATGTTACACAAAATTCTGGCGAATGCATTGTGCCAGGGTCGTCTTCAATCTTAATATTAATAGACTAGTAGTTATCGGTGATTTCAACTCTCGTGTTCTTCACACTAGTTGTGCTTTTTGAAATTTTATTCAATACGCAATACAACACTCACTTATAGTGCTCGACCATTAAGAAAGAAGCAAATGTAGTGGCTAGCTCCCATACTTAAGCAACACATGCTCTATGTATAAAATGATAACTTGACAAGAATTTCTATAAAAAATATTAATTTTCACTTGTCTTGACCTACTAATAATATAATAGAAAACAAAGGAGCGAGTTTTGATGAGGCATATTATGCCCCCAACGATTAAAAAATTTAGTAAAAGCATACTCGAATGATAGTAGTGGAGACCATATTTTGTCGTTGTAATTTGTCACATTCCTTGATATTTAGAGCAACCATGTTATACATATGTGGTAGACGTTAGAAAATATTCAGAATGCTGACCCCTGTGTACCTAAGCCTAAGTCTAGCACCTACACCGAAAAGTGCATGTTCGATAAATGGTATGCCTCGAAAATTCCTTCATTTCTAAAAGTTGGACATGACATTAGTGAGTGAATTGTCCAAATAGTCACTGAACTTTACGTTATGCTTCCAAGAGGTCACTAAACTTTCAAAATCACCTAAATCATCACTGAATTTTGCAAAAGGTTTTCACGAGGTCACTGTACTTTAAAAATCACCTCATTCATCACTGAGCTTTGCAAAAGGTTTCCCAGGGGTCACTAATTCAGTGATTTCCTAGGAAACCTTTTGCAAAGTTTAGTGATCACGTAAAAACCTTTTACAAAGTTTAATAAAGAATGGAGTGATTTTTAAAGTTCAATGACCTTATGAAAACCTTTTGCAAAATTTAGTTATGACTTTGATGATTTTGAAATTTCGGTGACCCTTGGAAGCATGGCGTAAAGTTCAGTGACTATTTGGACAATTCACTATGACATTAGTTGTCGAGCATCGAGGCATCTCAAAGAAATTGGTACAACAGTTATGAAATTTACTACCATAATTAATTTAACATTAGATGAAGATTTGTACAAGAAAGTGGATGATTCCAACAACTATAGCAACTGCTACATTACATACTTTAATAAGAGTGAGAACACATTACAAATAAAGAAATTGAAGTTAGATTTTGTAGTGGTGCAGTCTGAGATCATGGCACTTCCTAAGTACAAACCTGTTTCACCCTCTCTAACTAAGTGGTTGGATGGTGGACCAAACACCACCTTTTGTTGGGAAATAGAGTAAATTCTACCGGTCGGGTTCAACTACTCGTCACTATCTATTGCACTCATTCTTAAAACTTTTAAAATTTGGGTATCCATATTCTCGTCATATAGTCACGAAAATATTGAACTCGTATTCATAACCATGAAAAGCCAGTTGCTAGTATAAAAGTAGAGCCGTGAATAATATCTGAAACATTGAAGGGTGCTTGATAATATTTCACTCCTTAAAAGCCAACGAATACCACAACTAGCGAAACGGTAGCTGCAAGGATCGCTTTTGAGTCAACATCTCATAGCGTCTAAGCCTTCTTTGTTTTAGCTCAATCATTTTCCGTAATTCCCTCTTTTTCCGAGTTAGGATTATGATTTCAATTAGTCTTAGGATACGGAACACCAACTTAATCTCAATATTAAAAAAATGACATCAATCAACTAGGATACCGTGCATCGAATGGATTTAAATCAAAGAAATTCATATAATTGTGTATAAAGCAACCTCAATTCAGAAAATTACTAAGGGCCGGTTTGGGCCAAATTTTAGTCTGATTTTAATTTAAGTCAAAGTCAAACAATCAATATCAACCACATCTTTCATGAGTCCCATATCTTTTCAACCACACATATCAAAAACTTCTATCACAATCCACTTAAAATCTGATTTTAAGGCGTGTTGGGTAGAAATTAAAATTGAAAAACTAGCCGTTATTATTGACTTTTATTAAACTAGTGGGACCCAATAACGATCATATTTTCAATTTTAATTGAATTTTAAGCTGTACCGAACAGATCCTTAATTTACACCAAATACCCTCTAAATCCTTGTTTGGTGGAGATTAAAATCAATTTTTTAGTAAATTTTGCTAAAAGTTAATAAAATGTGTGGTTAAAAAATTGCCACATGAAGAGTCCGTTTGGTACCGATTAAAATCAGATTAAAATTGAAAATATAGCCGTTATTGGGTCCTACTCGTCTAATAAAAGTCAACAATAACGGCTAATTTTTTAATTTTAATCCGATTTTAATCTCTATCAAACGGACTTTAAATATGTGGTTAAAATTAAATGTTGACTTTAACTTAAATTAAAATTTCCAATCAATCAAGGACAAAATATTTTTGTTTTAAAAGTGAAGAAGACAAATAGTACTTAAATTATAATAAAATATATTATTTGAGCGTTACAAACATAAATCAGATTCCTTCAGGCTCTAGCACTGTACATCCAATCTTTGTCATTATCTTATTAATTGCTTCTTCTAAATTATTTTCGCTTTAATTATTTTTTATTTTCATGACAATATCTTATTAATCGGATTACACGGATCAATTTGATCGAAAAACTAGACATTAGTTCAAAAATATTTAATTATTTGACTTATTCTACTTTTGATCAATTAATTTTTTTGAATTATTTTAAAAATATTAATTTATTCAGGATTAAAAAAAACAGGTTAAATGAATTATCACATTATTTTCTGTTTCGTTATATATATTTTCTTGAAGAACACCAAATAAATGAATAATTACATACACGTACAAACAGTACGCTATATATGTATATCCAAAAATTCACAGTTATCAACATGGAGAAAGTTCTGATCTTGTTTCCTCTTCCATGCCGTGCATCTCTCCGTCCTCTCTATCTGTGACGCACACACATATACATATATATGTAAAAAAAAAGGGTTTCTTTTCTTTTCCCCCCAAGATTTCATTTGAAGGTTCAGCTTCCTCGAGCATTAATTCAATTTCTTTTGATGGGGTATATTTTTTTCTCGAGGAATTTTAGTGGGCCTCTATTACTTTTACCGAAAGTAATGGTTTTTGTCTTAATTTATTTGTTTTGCAGGAGATTTCCATCTGTGCTTATTGCAAATTTAAGATTTTCTTGTTCTGGGACAGTGACAAGCGTGTTGCTATTAAGTGAGATCTTGTAAATAGTGTGAAAAGTAGAATTCCCCTTAAGAAAGAAAAGAAACTGAAAATTGGAGTTTGTTTTTTAAATATGGGGAATAAGTTGGGGAGGAGGAAGCAAGTGGTGGACGAGAAGTACACTAAGCCTCAGGGATTGTACCAACATAAAGATGTGGACCACAAGAAGCTTAGAAAACTCATTCTTGACTCAAAGCTGGCACCTTGTTACCCTGGTGATGATGAATGTGGCTGTGATCTTGAGGAATGCCCCATTTGCTTCTTGGTCTCTTTCTCTTCATTTCTTGCTTTTTGATTGTTTTATGCTATCATGGATTTTCTTGGTTGTTTAAAAGTGTTTATGAGTATATTTTCTGTGATTTAAGGAATGTCACATTTGCTTCTTTGGTCTATTTCTTGTTTTTTGTTGTTTATACTGTCGTAGGACATTCTTGGTTGTTTAAAAATAAATTTGGTTCAAGAGTATTTTCACTGCGATTTTGGGGGATGTCTTGAAGCCTCTTGGTCTGTTTCTCAAGATTTTCCATCATTTTTTGTTCTTTGGTTGTTTATGCTATCATTGAATTTTCATGGTTGTTTCAAGTAAATTTAGTTAATGAGTATTTTTCTAATTTGCTTGTTTATGTATTCACCTTTTTCAACTTTTCTTAATGGAGATTTGATATGTTGTCCCCAAGTAATTAAGAAACGAGAAAGGAAGTTTCCTCGGCAAAATAGTTAAAAGAGTTGGATAGAGGATATACTTGGAACTTTTATTTAAAAGTTAAGTGTGTTTGGTAGAAATTAAAATCGGATTAAAATTGAAAAACTAGCCGTTATTGTTGATTTTTATTAGACAAGTGAGAACCAATAACAGCTATATTTTTTAATTTTCATTGGATTTTGAGCTCTCCCAGACTCTTAGTTTAGCCTGCAAATTATGCTAAATGACAATCTGGAATGGAAATGTGTTCTTTATAATTTGTTCAAAATTGAGAGTGGAACATTGAGTGACCTATATTTGTTTGAATTTTGGTTATGCCAAATTGTGGCTTTGGACTAGAACAAAGACAATTGTTGTAGTGTTAGAATCAATAAAGCAAGTTTGTATTCTTGATCCACGAGAGCTCGAAGCATGAGTCCTATAATATTTCCCACCAAAATGTACCCTTCTCTCAATATTTTCTTTTTATGTTGCGTGTTCTCAGTGCTATCCAAGTGTTAATCGGTCGAGATGTTGCATGAAAGGCATTTGTACAGGTATGATTTTCTCTCTCTCATTCTTAATGACATCTATAATCTTTGTAGAATTCTAAACAATAAAATTCTTGAACACATTGGTTCTCTATGTTCTAGAGTGTTTTTTGCAGATGAAAACCCCTAATTCCACTCGGCCTACGCAGTATCCTTGATTTTGTACAATTTGATTTGTCTACACATTTATGTTTCTTGGATCAAAATGATTTTGTGTGAATATGTGTGTGTATGCACTTGCTCATCATCACATGCTCCAGTCTATTTTGGTTGTTACTTCTGTTGAGGGTTTCAATTTTTTATGCTTACCTTAACCCTAATAGATGTCCTTTCTGTAAAACCTCAAATTATGCTGTGGAGTATCGAGGTGTTAAGACAAAGGAGGAGAAAGGCTTGGAGCAAATTGTATTATTGATTTATCCTGATTATTATCTATTTTATCTTTTTCTTCTTTAAGATATCTCAGACGGTGTTCTGACAAATAAATTGAACTTTATTCTCATCATTTACATCTGCAGGAAGAACAACGAGTTATAGAAGCAAAAATAAGGATGAGGCAGAAAGAACTTCACGATGAAGAGGGGCGAATACTGAATCAGAGAGAAATTAGTTCTTCAAGCAGTATTAGAGGACCAAGTGAGGTTGACTATTGCTCAACAGCAGGTATACGACACGAGGCCAAGTTAACACCTGTAATTTTGCTTGCTGTGTTTTCGAACATTCACTTTATCACTTATTTTTCTTTCTATTGCAGCACCGTCTTTTTCCTCTGTGGTAGAAGGTGAGGAAGTTGTTACCTCTCGGGAGCCCTGTGCTTCTTCAGCAATAGGTCCACCTTCACATCCCAGGTAAAATAGGTATTTTACATTTTTTGTAGTCAACTTACTGTTTAATATCCTTTACTGTTTTGATTCTATACAATTCAATGTTGTGCACGGGCCACACAGTCTAGAAAGATGTGGCTTCCAACAAGTGGCTGTTTTTTTCACATGATAACTATCTCAAGGAAAATCTAATTTGAAGAAAAAGTATCTTCTTATATTATTAGTTATTAATAATTTCATAATAAGAAAAAAGTATCTTCCGGATGTCGGTCTATACCAATCTAAGTATCTTGGGTTCTCATGGAAATTCTGTAATTCATTGTTAGAAAGCTCATTGGTATTCTGGGGTAAATCTGAGTCTTGAAGACTAATATATTAATAATAGTGTGTTATAATTCTCTTTTTCCCCTGAAAATTCTTGTAGCTAAACTGAGTATCAATCTGTTGACCAGAGTGACAATTTTTTTCTTCTAGACGAATACGATATTGATGCCTCGTGGAGGTAGAAGCCCCACAGGTCATGAACTTATTTTCCTGAAAAAGAAGCAATAACTATATTTGGGGAATAAACATCAGCTAACTCTATGCCAGCAGTCATGGTTTTTTATGTTTAATTTAACTTCCTATAGTGGATATCTACTTCCTATTCTATAGCTTTCTTATTAATGAAGTTAACTCGAGGGAAAGTTAGGAGCTTTCTTTAGGATGTGGCGCATTTCTATCTAGAGGTTGGTTAATCCTCACACCTACACATTTGCAATTTAATTCCATCAACCTCATGGAGATGCTTCACAAGACAGAACAATAAATGTGTTGGTACTTTTAAAATAGCCTAAAGCCATCACCATCTTCGTTTCCTTCTTGGGTAATGTGGGGAACTAGTTCTTATAGTTCATTAGCCCGAATGCAACATGAATTTTGGTGTGCAAGTAAGCATAAGCATGCATAAATCAATTCTTAGACGAAAACAAAATACAGATGAGCATCGATAAGTCCCTGGCTCCCTGCAGTGGTCTGGTTCTGCCATGAAATGGCTGTAACTGTGAGGAATTTTACTATATGTCTTTAGGTCCTTGTCCAACCTCCATGTCTTGTCCTTTTACTTGATTAGGTAGATCCAAAACTTAAATTCATATACAACCTTTCCTCTGCATTCTTGGGTTTAGAGATTGCTAGTTTGAAAAATATGAAAGAATGTAGATTTTGGTTTGTTGCATGACATGGATCTTTTTCTCGATATGTCCCTCCACAGTGGAGTGGCAAGTCTTCATATGTCTTTCAAGAGTTGGTTAAAAGGACCAAAATGTCAATTAGGAATTGTCTTTTGAGTTTGTCATTTTAGTGGAAGGAATAGATGGGTGAACATAGTTCTAAAAAATTTCCATTAGATAGTGGTTCCTCTCCTTCCTCTTGAATCTTGAACTAAATGACTTATGCCACTGGTGTGTTGAGTTTAGCATGATGGTTTTAAGTTGGTTTATGAGTTTATGATGACAGTTAAAGTCTATGTATATGTGGCCACTTGGCCACTGGCGAATGGAATTATGATAGATTAAATCTAGTAATTCCTGGGGTATACATGGACGTCCAGAGCCCAAAAACATCTAGTGACAAGGCTTCAGGGACCATTCAAATAACAGAAAACGTTTGTTGGGAGCAGATAAGTTAACTTCAAAAGTAGATAATGATACTATGTTATAAGTAATTCCAGACAACACGCCTGAAGGTGTTTATCTATATCATCAAGAAATAAGAGCACCAATTTCATATTCTACCTCAAATTACGTGTGGACCTTAAGGGAACCAAAATGGTAACTAGTGGACATTAATTTACTAGCCAAATGCATGTGTAGAATCAAGAATGGGAAATCAAACTAGAAATATGAGGAAAATAGCAAAACCACAAAACCATATGTTATTCAGATTAAGGAAATTGGTTTCAATGAGAATGTAATGGAAGTGGGCATGCCAATTGCATTAAATCAGGTAGAGATCAAATTAAGATGGAAGTATTTATATAGTTTTGTCAATATGTTTCTTGGTTGGACATAGAAGCTGGCAGAAAATAGATTCAATCCTCAAGTATAGAAGAAAAAATGAACCAAGAAAGAGGGCCAAAGAGACATTCAGGACTGTCCAATAAACTCTACCGTCGTCCTTACAATTTTGTTTTACCACAAATCTCTTGTATTTATGCATTCCATTGTATGTCTTAAATTAATTTTGTATCCAGATACTCTTAATGATGATGTTAACAAGTGATAGAATATAAAACATTGCTATTTGTAGATATTTATGCTGAACAATATATCTAACAAAAATTCAATAGATGTATAAAGGAGAAGTAACTATAAAATTGTGAAACCAAATAGTGGAAGAACATATTGAAATTGAATTTAANTCTTGTCCTTTTACTTGATTAGGTAGATCCAAAACTTAAATTCATATACAACCTTTCCTCTGCATTCTTGGGTTTAGAGATTGCTAGTTTGAAAAATATGAAAGAATGTAGATTTTGGTTTGTTGCATGACATGGATCTTTTTCTCGATATGTCCCTCCACAGTGGAGTGGCAAGTCTTCATATGTCTTTCAAGAGTTGGTTAAAAGGACCAAAATGTCAATTAGGAATTGTCTTTTGAGTTTGTCATTTTAGTGGAAGGAATAGATGGGTGAACATAGTTCTAAAAAATTTCCATTAGATAGTGGTTCCTCTCCTTCCTCTTGAATCTTGAACTAAATGACTTATGCCACTGGTGTGTTGAGTTTAGCATGATGGTTTTAAGTTGGTTTATGAGTTTATGATGACAGTTAAAGTCTATGTATATGTGGCCACTTGGCCACTGGCGAATCGAATTATGATAGATTAAATCTAGTAATTCCTGGGGTATACATGGACGTCCAGAGCCCAAAAACATCTAGTGACAAGGCTTCAGGGACCATTCAAATAACAGAAAACGTTTGTTGGGAGCAGATAAGTTAACTTCAAAAGTAGATAATGATACTATGTTATAAGTAATTCCAGACAACACGCCTGAAGGTGTTTATCTATATCATCAAGAAATAAGAGCACCAATTTCATATTCTACCTCAAATTACGTGTGGACCTTAAGGGAACCAAAATGGTAACTAGTGGACATTAATTTACTAGCCAAATGCATGTGTAGAATCAAGAATGGGAAATCAAACTAGAAATATGAGGAAAATAGCAAAACCACAAAACCATATGTTATTCAGATTAAGGAAATTGGTTTCAATGAGAATGTAATGGAAGTGGGCATGCCAATTGCATTAAATCAGGTAGAGATCAAATTAAGATGGAAGTATTTATATAGTTTTGTCAATATGTTTCTTGGTTGGACATAGAAGCTGGCAGAAAATAGATTCAATCCTCAAGTATAGAAGAAAAAATAAAGCAAGAAAGAGGGCCAAAGAGACATTCAGGACTGTCCAATAAACTCTACCGTCGTCCTTACAATTTTGTTTTACCACAAATCTCTTGTATTTATGCATTCCATTGTATGTCTTAAATTAATTTTGTATCCAGATACTCTTAATGATGATGTTAACAAGTGATAGAATATAAAACATTGCTATTTGTAGATATTTATGCTGAACAATATATCTAACAAAAATTCAATAGATGTATAAAGGAGAAGTAACTATAAAATTGTGAAACCAAATAGTGGAAGAACATATTGAAATTGAATTTAATTGTAGTATTAATCTTATATAATTGAATATTTTTAGGCAATTTTGAAACCAGTCTGATGAAATTTGAAATAGAAAAAGTGACTTGATACAACTCACTTGGAGGAGAAAAGGATAGTAATTGAGAGCTGGTTTGAAATGGTATGACTATTTCGTGGTCCCATAATCCATGATGCATCGACACGGACGTGTGTCGGACACGCTACGTTAAAAAAATCTCAATATCTTTTACTTTAATTGGTTGAGCTTCTGGTGCTTGCTTGAATTTTAAATGGTTTCCAGATTTTCTCAAATAGAAATTTCATTCAATAGAATAGAAAGGAAATGTGTTTTAGAAAGTTATAGATAAAAGATTAGAAAGCTATGTTGATAACTGGATTAAAAATTGCTACTCCTGTGATTTTTCTAGTAAACTTGGGTGTCATGTCCTTTCTTTATTGCCCTTATTCTTTCTTCTAATTCAGGGAAGACGAGTTTGACCGGGATCTTGAGGACATAATGGTTATGGAAGCCATTTGGCTGTCTATTCAGGTACTTTATTGCAAAATCAAGCATTTGATGTTCATGGTTAAGACTCTGAAAGTTCACAGGCTTTACTTGAAAGACTATATTTGATTTTGTCAATCTTGATGTTGCTAAACACATTGTAAAATGTTCTAATTAGTTCTTAGCAGTATTAACTTTACTTCTGGAAGCTTTAAAATCGGAACACTTTTGTATTTGTCCTAAAATTGGAACCCTATGAGGTGCTAATGTCTTGAATACAGTCCCAAACAATTCTAGAGCTTTAAGTGCATATATCTTACTATATGGTATTATTCTCAGTTTCTTAATGTTTCCAAGTTTGACCTTCTTTTTTCTACTCTGACCTCTTGTTGACTTAAGGATGACGTGTGCTTTTTTTGTGCACGTTTAATGATGATAGGAGAGTGGCGGGCATCAAAATCTGCCCTATAGTCAAGCAGCTGCATCAGAAGAATACGCTGGAGAAGATCGTAGTGTCTCAGCATTGATAGCTCCTGCTGGCGGTCTTGCGTGCGCAATAGCGGCCCTAGCTGAGCATCATCAAGCGGGTGGAGAGTCCTCCAGTAATTATGGCAGCCACATGTCTACATACAACATGCCTCGCTGTAGCAGTTTTTCCATCCAGGAACAAGAACCTGAAAATTTCTTTCCTGCAGAAAGTGCCATCGTTGCATCACCTGGTAGTCAGTTGGCAATGCCCAGGGATTCTGGGGAATGGGTCATCGATCATAGATCGGAGGTAACTGAAGTTGGAACCAGCTATTCAGTTTCTGCTGCAGTACCCCAACAAGATGAGGGTGAGTGTAGCTTCCAACCTGTTGCAGGAACCATCGTTCCAGAGAGTTTTGAGGAGCAGATGATGCTAGCCATGGCTGTTTCACTGGCTGAGGCTCGAGCCAGGACAAGTGCACCAGGTGTTGCATGGAACTAGCTAAGTTATAGAGTAATTTCTTACCAATTTACACCCCACCGCACGTTGATTTCCCCCTCATAAATTCAAGCACAACATGAGAAAAGTTGTTTTTTCCTTGAATATAAATGTACACTGAGGAAAAAGGTGAAAATGATGATGGTTTTGGCGATTTGATTTCCAACCTTTCAGGTACCCTCTTATTCATCAGTTGTGGTGCATAATTTCTAGCTTTATACCAAGTGCTTTTGGTCTGGATTTAATTGATCGTACGTCTTGTAATTACTTACAGTGACATTCACAATGAGAATTATTTGCTTAATATCAAGGATTTGGGGCTCTTATTTGATGTGAGAATATGCAGATTTGAAATTGTATTTGGGTTTTGGATTCCATTTCAGGCAAAGCTTGGCCACCAAAATTTGTATTGTTAAAGCTAAAGGACAAGGATACAGGGTACTCGCAGTCTTAGCCAAGTACAGGAGTATTGTACATATTCTCGACTCGATAGCTGGATTTTCTTTTGTGAAGGAACTCGCTTGTCGACCAAGGATCATTCAAATCTACTTTTTCATCTAGTTCAAATTCATGCTTTAAGCATATTGATGGAGATGCAAATGCATTTTTTCTGTTTTCATAATGTACATCTCCATGCAATCTAATGAATCAGCAAGGAATTCATATTTTCTGTTGAATGTGGTGCTTTTGCAAAAGCAGGATGAAGAATTTTATATTAATGAACCTGTTGTGCTTCATCTCCTTGATTTAAAGGATTGAGACATTTTTCTAAATGAGAACTGTCGAACTTAGAGAGCGTACTCTAAACTACTTGAAAGCCCCGATTCTCATAATTTATCTCATTTTGTGTTTCCTTCATTTGTTTGTGTATTTCCTATATGCCATTGTTATCTGAGACATTTGTTTGTTATTTGAGGCAACGGAGTTACATTAAAATTCATATCTCAAATAACAAGTTGTCATAGAGAATAACTAATGTAGTCGTTGACTATAAATATCATCACTCGCACCAGAATTTCAGCATTTGACATACAAAACTTATTAATTGTTGTGCAGGTGCAATTACTAAAATGGACATTAATTGTAGTATTATTATTATTGTAAAATCTATAACAATACGTAATATTATTCAAATATTCTTTTAAGATAATGGATTCACTATAATTATTTTATTATTCTTCAAAGTTAGATTTTACCAATATCCATTATGTTAATTTCATTGAATGTTTCTTGTTTAAAAGATGGTTTTCTTTTATTGAGATTTACAAATTTTGTTTTGTTCATTTTCTTTGAACTCCAACTTCAAACTAATAAAGGATAATTGTGTATTTAAAAAATATGGCGTGTATAATATAAAGGGTGATTATATTATCACTACAAATTTGTTAGTTACGCTATAATTTTAATTAATTTTTTTTATTTACTTAAATAAAGTTAAGTAAAATTACATAAATGAAGTTTTAATATATTTATTACATAAGACAATTTATTCTTCCTTCAACGGTGTTGAAATTGTAATGTTGATCCTATGGAAGCAGATTATGGTCGTAATTCTATTGTGCATCAATCACGTTGATATAATCAATTTTGATTTTGCTTCAATTGACAGAAAAATACCTAGTAATTTTTCATTGGTTTTTAACCAACCAAACACAGATTATACAGATGTTGTCAACGTAGCACCTGCATCATTTCTGTCAGTAATTCCGTTATACCTATGGAATTATTCTTTTGATGATTATAGGACTTCAGGAAGACGAGATAATTCACGTTCACATTCTGGTGATAGATAAAGTGTGTTTGGTGAATGTTCAACAGGTATTATCAGCATGTGATAGTATTAATGGTCCTTTAGCAAGTGCACAATAGTCTTGTTCTTCTATGGTAGCGAGTAAATGGGACTCTAGACAAGGACTTGACAAACAAAACCATTATTATAGTTGTTAGTTTCCACGAAAGTAACGTAGAAAACCAATATGGCTGGACCTACGGATTTTGAACCCTTTATAGCAAATCCAACATTTCTTTTGTGGTTTTGAGTTATATTGTTGAGTCTCAATCAATGGCCCAAAAAAATAAAAAAAAATAAAAATATTGTTGTGCATGAGTCACATGGACATCATCAATTATGATGATTAAAAGAAGATGAAATTAATCTTGTTCACATTCACCGACCACATTATGGCGAAAAAAAAATTGTTCCTTCCATATTATTTTTACTACATCTGATTGTGTGTTATCCTTAAGTAATGAGGGGAAAATTGTGATTCATTAAAGTTTTCAGTATCCCTTCTATATAAAATATCAAAAGAAAGATTGATAAAAATGAAAAAATGACTCCCAGACTAATCTAGTACTAATGTACTATGCTTCACATGTTCTTCATCGTATCTCAAATACGAACATTATCAATTATGACTAAAAGATGATGAGAAAAAAATTCAAAATGTCATCATTTGGTAAGGATTTGACATTTTGGAACAAAGGTCGGTCATATTTAGCCAAAAAAAAATGAGTTGTGCTAGAGGTACACAAGGGGATACATAAGAGTGTCCATAA
>CAIGRF010215802.1:3582-25276 GCA_903798235.1 Fraxinus ornus
AAAAAAAATCATTATTTTTAATTTTTTAATTTTATATATTTTTTCACCGGTCCGGTTTTGTTTTAAACCGCAATTAAAATTCTCAAACTTAAACCAAATCGTTTTTGACCGATTTGGTTTGGTTCAAAACATTTCGTTGACGGGTCCACGTGGTACCAAACTTGACGGTTTCTAAATTACGATTTCGATTCGATTTTTCGATTTGACAATTTTTCCTTACAGCCGTATTAGCACCTCGGTTGTTATCTAGCATGAAGGAAAATCCACTAGAAAAATAAAATTGCAGCTTTTAGCAATGAAAAATTACCGCTTGACTTTTCCTCCCACGAAGACTAAAAGCCCTAAAAGGGGAAACTTTGGTTTCTTTTAAAAGTTAATTCTCTATTGTGGTTATTTAAAAGCGGCCACTCGTACTTTGGTTAAAGGATATTTTCTTAGCTTTAGGAGTTATTTTTTCTAATACAAATGTGTAAATATTTTCTACAGGGAAAAAAAAAAAAAAAACAAGAAAGCTATTTTCTGCGAAGAAGGGAATCGGAGCCAAATTATGTGTATATAATTTGTTCTATTTTACACTTTAATTTATATGTACTTATTAATCACAGACGATCTTCATAAGAGAATATCCAACAATAGCTTTTCTACATGCACAATCATCTTCCATTTTTCTTTAAGAGAAATCAGAACCAATTTTATTATCCAATATCTCCTGCAATGATAGACGAAACAAAAAATGAAATTAAATTCAACCCAACTATAAGAAATTGGATCGTAGTAACAAAGAAAGCAACCGGATGGATCACTTTATTCTCCTCACAAGACACGTAATTAAAAGAGTCAACGCTTACTTCATCTAACAGTACTATAATATCCTACAAAATTCTAGCATTGGGTGCTAAAGGGTAAATGCGAGTCAAACTTTTAACCGCTCTCTAAGCATTAGACTCCACCTCGGCCACTTGAAAACCATTGTCTCTAGCAAATTGGAATCTCATTAAGCAATAGATTTAATGAATCTCGAATCACAAAAATAAAAAAAAATAAAATCTGCTCGCTTAGAGCTAGTCGCCAACATCGATCTCGGATGATCCCGAATGATGACCCCCAACTAATTAAACCCTTCTAAATTGCAGTATCGATTTTCAAATATCATTTGTCCCTTGTACGACTTCCTCCTACAAGGGCTAACACACGGCCCTGCACCAGCATATGACCCCAACCATTTTCCAAAATATGACCTCTATAACAACTTGATCTGTAATCTTTAAAATGACACATATTGTTCCATAAATTCCATTAGTGTTGTATGAGCAGTCTCGTCGAGTAGAAAAAGTTATTTGACTATTAATATAGTCGATTTTTTTATTTATGAAAAGGCTATTATAAAAAAAGAACAAAGTAAATAGAAATGAAAAAGGAAAATGAAAGGGAGATGAAAGGGAAAGGGAAAAGGAAAAGAAGAGTATATAATAATGTAAACAAAAGAACAATGAAAACTTAGAAAGATTGGATGACGAATGAGGACCAAGGTGCGATAAAGATGTTGGGTTGGGACGGGGGATTGAAATTAAAATGAAATGTATGAATAGACAGTAAGTAGGACAGATGAGTTCTCAATCCCACATCACCTCGTCTTAAACGGGGCATGGGGACCAAAAATCTCGATAGGGTGGAACACAAAATGGGCGTCCGTTCCCCGTTGTCATGCGTTGAATTTAATATAATAAAAGCAATCTACCAATCCAAATCTTCTAAACCATACAAATACAATAATGTGCATACCCGTGTTAGCTTAAAGTGAATGCACACTTTTTTTTTTTTTTTTACTTAGGACATGTTTGGTATAGATTTTAATCTAATTAAAATTGAGAATGTAGCCGTTATTGGGTCCCACTCGTCTAAAAAAAGTCAACAATAACTACTAATTTTTCAATTTTAATCTTTACCGAATACACCCTTAGTTGAAAAAATTACGACCCAATCACATATCACCATATTATATGTATGTAACCATTATATGAATCTATTATGTACATGTAGTACAACTCAAACAATTATACGCACATGTTACTATTTATTTATCAAAAAAACTAACCATTATGAGACTAAGTCATCTATAGAAATCCATTTTAATAATATTTTGTCCCGATAAAATAATTTTACACGTAATTTAATAACTAAATTTTCAAAAAATAACTTTTTACAAAATCTATTATAAAAATGCTCAATTTACATTAAAAAAAAAACTGATAACACCGTTTGAGTCTCATTTTTTGTGTATGATACATTTTGAAATGAGTTTTTGTTACACAGACAAACTCAGAGTGTGTTTGGTGTATATTAAAATGAGAGAATACATTTATTTTTACAAAATCTATTATAAAAATGCTCAATTTACATTAAAAAAAAAACTGATAACACCGTTTGAGTCTCATTTTTTGTGTATGATACATTTTGAAATGAGTTTTTGTTACACAGACAAACTCAATGACAAATTAGAAAATGGTTGAATACATGTGAATGTATGATTGGACGATTTAAAAAGAACACACGCAGAACTTGTCACTTCACCCTATTCAATGAGCATTTCTTTTGAAATAGTAGATTGATCAAGCTGTTTGATTTCCATTAAAATTCTCATTCTCATTTTTAACCACACATTTTTCAATAAAATAATATTTTTCATCACATCAATAACTTTTTCTTCTTTTTCAACCACATATTTTCCATCAATTTACTATTTCAAAATATATTCTTCTAAAATAATGTGGCTTAAACACACTCGTAGTTAAAAATAAAGATTTTTTGTATTGCGTGTAATATTATTTTATTAAAAAATATGTGGTTGAAAAAAAGATAGGGACAAATATATTTTGAGAAAAAAAAAAGGAATAAAAGGGTCAACATTTTATTAATTTTTATTTCCATTGCCACTGTTTATATATTTTTCCCTTTTTACAGGTTCCCTATACAACCGATATATACACAGAAGTCCCCTACTCCAAGTATTTTCTTCTCTATATCTCTATCCTTCTCCATACGCGATCACCTATCGCATACCAAAAACCTCCTGAGGAAACCCTAGAAATTCAGATCTTTCATATCTTGTATATCTATATTTTTAATCCATACATCAAACCTTCTGTCCCGTTCAAAGACTTAATCGCTTTTCCAATTTCTTAATTCTCCACCGTACAATTCTCCTCCATTTATTTTTCTTGAAATCCTTGACATCTCCTACTTCAGTTGGTATCGATTTCGATCGGCTTTTGAATCGGTCGATTTATTTATTTTTTATTTTTATTTGGTACGGGAAATGTTTTCATTTGGTTGATTTTCAGGAATGAAGTTGAAGCGTAGGAGGGCACTTGAAGTGGTCAGTGGAATTTTTTTTATGTTCCGATTGTTTATTGATGGGGATTTTAATTGTTAAGAAGTGGGAAATTTCATTGGGTTAATTTATTTGTTATTTCTTTATAAAGTTTTGTCATCAAAGTGTTTGTCATGGTTTTGAGTGATCGTGAATTACCATTAGTTGGATTTTTGGAAAATAATTTGTTGGAATTTGACTTTTTTTTTTTGTTAAGATCCTTTTCTCTCAATTCTAATATGAGGTATTTTTATATTTTTATATTTTAGGGTTAACATTGATTTCTTTGCTGTTTTACACGTGTCAACTTCATGTCATCTGATAGTTGAGCTTTAGAGTTTTCCGTACCCACTTATGGTAAAGAGGATAATTGTTATTTCTGATGGAGAGGGTGAAAGGCTTATTGTTTGTGATGGGTTTTGGCTGCTGAACACGTATTGGCAGTTTGTCTCTTCTTAGCCTTTGTTTGATTAATGTTTCTAAACTATTTATAATTGGTAAAACCATTTATTATCCACGTATTTCATGGCATCCACAAGTACTATCAACTTATCCACATATTTTGATCTGCTTCAGCAAGTTTAATACTTTTCCTTGTATTTTATGGCGTGCTTGTTGTCATGTCAGGAGGCAAGTGTTTGCGCAGCATGAATCATCTCGCGAGTTCAGAAATCTAGTTCATGTTGTCTTGAATGGATCAAAAGATGAGAAAAAGAAGATAGACTATTTTCGAGAAAAATACAAGCTTTTTTAAAGATATTTTACAGACAATTGAGCCATGATTCAGACTTTTTTTTTTGTTGAGCTTCAAAACATGTTTTATTAATATTATAAATCCTGGGATATTTCTGAATTTGAGCTGTCATCTAATTTGTAGGACTTCGCTAAATAGACTCAGGTTGCATCAAGACACTGTTTTAGCAATTCATTGTAGGTTATAATTCGTTTAGTTACAGTTAGGAGATATGGCAAATGGAATTGGGAAAGATAGGAGGTCTAACCTCATGTAAAATCTTTCAATTCAGGGAAGGTATAGCTTTCATGGCAATTTTAAGGGATTTCGAGCTATGTGAAGGAGTATTTGGAATTTAGGTTTGATCCATAGATTTCATTTCTTCCTGTTTCTCTCATTTCCTTGAATTTTGTTTTTCCAGGAACTGTTCTTTAGCACCTTAAGTCTTAAACTGCCCCTACTTTCCTCTTTCTTGATTTCTAAAAATCAGACCTCCCTAAATCACTGCATGATAGGAGAGCCCCAAGGCTTTCATAAAACGGTTGTGCTTCTAATTTTTCAGATTTAAATATTTCTTTGGAAGTGGGCCCGTAGCCCAATTAAGTTGAATTTTTTTAGTTACTCTTACTGCAACAAAAATAATAGTAATAGTATTATAATGAAGTTCACTACCCAAGACAAACCAAAGAAAAACTCTTTTATTACAATTCTTACTGCTCCACAGCCGCACAACTACCAAAACATAGACAGAGACTTTCCCCTGCAAAAATTTCAGCAACACTTGCAGTATCTATAGTGACTCTGTAGCTGATTCTCTTCGCTTTTAATTTTAATTTTAATTTTTTGTTCTTTTCTTCTTTCCCCATTTTCGTTTATTTCAATTTTTCTCCTTCTATCTATGTATTTAGTAAACTTATCTTTTCACCTTTCATCCGCGTCTTGCATTACCAGGGTTTTTACCCTTTTCCTCTGTCTTCAATTTTGTGAGACTCAATTTTTTATTCTTTACCATGTATCCATAAATTTATTAGAAAAACATGAAGTCCTAACTAATTTTGTGAATAATTGTTGGGTCTTAGTTTGTCATCTACTCATCTATTCTGTTGCATGATTTGTTGCATAGCTTTATTTAAACCGAGGGGACGCTTTGTTGCATGGTTCTTTTGTACTGTTTTTTAGTTCTTTGACATATTTTTTGGTATGCGGTGAGGCTTATGCCTTGCCTCACGTAGGAAAAAGCCTCAGAACCCGATTATGACTTTTTGAATATTAATTATGGACGGAGAAAAGTTGGTGGAAACTGTGTTTATAAGCCATAAAACTTAGCTAGACACTTAGTGCTTTTTAAAGAAAAAAACTAATTGGATTTTTGCACTTGATTTTAGATTGTAGAATATTTCCCCAGTTTATACAAATCCTGTCCTGGCATTGTTGATAAAATCTTATTTTCTAATATAATTTCATTGCCATTGTTTCTTCTCTTTACTAGTTTTCATGTTGAGGCTATGCTATCAGAATCAAAATCCTCGACACTTGGAGATAATAGATCTTTTTTCCGTACTTTTTGCAGCCTCCAAAGATTAAATCCTTCATCAGCAGTGTTACGGCTACCCCACTTGAAAATATAGAAGAACCCTTAAAAACTTTTGTTTGGGAGTTTGACAAGGTGCATTTATAAACTCTGCCTAACTCTTTAATTATGTCATATGCTTTGATTGATATTGATTTCCTATGGATGCAGGGAGATTTCCATCATTGGGTTGATTTATTTAATCACTTTGATACCTTTTTTGAGAAATACATAAAATCAAGGAAAGATTTGCAACTTGAGGACAACCTTTTGGAGTCTGATCCTCCCTTCCCGAAGGATTCTGTTCTTCAGATTCTCCGCGTCATTAGAATAATATTAGAGAACTGCAGCAATAAACACTTCTACAGCTCATATGAGGTACTTGTCTTTATCTCAATCTCAGCTTTTGTTCAAGGCATCGTCTTTCTTGTAAAGAAAACTGATATCCTTTTGACGTCAATTGGTATTGTTCCTTCTTTTCTCAGTCTTTGGGCAATTATTGTCCACATATCTGAAAGCAAAGTATTCTTGCATGACCTAGAAATGTAAAGATGACCATGATACCTTAGGTGGTAGCTTATAAATAGTTTGTGTATATAGAACTTCTGGTAGTGTTGGGTAAGGTATTGCCATGCTGGTTGTGGTGCTGGAAGTTGGGTGACTGGTGATGTTGGTGATAGGGCAATGGACACCAAGAAAAGTGAAAACAGGAAGTAAGAACAACTGAAGAGTAAATGATTTTAATTGCAACTTTTGGATGTAGTGTTGTGAATTTGTGCGTGTGCTTCCTCTTGCTTTGAATCATTGGAGGTCACATGAATGCCATCACTTCCTCATTTTTTGTTCAATATGTTTCATTTTATTTACATGTTACTTATCCAATCTTTTCATATGAATGCAGCATCACTTATCGTCTCTGCTTGCTTCAACTGACGTGGATGTTGTCGGGGCATGCCTGCAGACTTTGGCTGCTTTTTTGAAGAAGACCATTGGAAAGTACATTATAAGAGATGCATTTCTAAATTCAAGATTACTTGCTTTTGCACAGGGTTGGGGAGGAAAAGAAGAAGGTCTTGGATTAATTTCTTGTGTGATACCAAATGGAATTGACCCAGTTGCGTACCAGTTGGCTTGCACCCTGCATTTTGAGTTTTATGCAGTGGATGAATCTTCGAGTGACACTATTTCAACAGAACATCCCACCAAAGGCTTACAAATCATACATTTGCCTGATGTTAACACCAGACTAGAGTCTGATCTCGAACTTTTGAATAATTTAGTTGTAGAATATAAAGTTCCTCAAAGTTTGAGATTTTCTCTTTTGACAAGATTGCGATTTGCTAGGGGATTTAGCTCCCTTGCTTCACGGCAACAGTACACATGCATCCGCCTGTATGCCTTTATAGTTCTTGTTCAAGCTTGCGGTGACACTGATGACCTGGTTTCTTTTTTCAACACCGAGCCAGAGTTCGTCAATGAATTGGTTGCCTTGTTGAGCTATGAAGACACAGTTCCTGAAAAAATTCGAATTTTGAGTCTTCTTTCCTTGGTTACCCTCTGTCAAGATAGGTCACGCCAGCCTACTGTATTGACTGCTGTAACATCTGGAGGGCACCGTGGTATTCTATCCAGCCTCATGCAAAAAGTTATTGACTCAGTTGTTAGTAATTCATCAAAGTGGTCTGTTGTTTTTGCCGAGGCTCTGTTATCTCTTGTTACTGTTTTGGTGTCGTCTTCATCTGGTTGCTCAGCTATGCGTGAAGCAGGATTTATACCAACTCTTCTTCCTCTACTCAAAGATACTGATCCACAGCACTTGCATTTGGTTAGCACGGCTGTACATGTTCTTGAAGCATTTATGGATTATAGTAATCCAGCCGCTGCGCTTTTCAGAGACTTGGGAGGTTTAGATGATACAATATCACGCTTAAAGGTAGAAGTGTCTCATGTTGACAATGCTTCAAATCTTCAGAGTACTTCTGTTGACCTAGACAGTTTGGAGTGTACTGGTTCTCAAGTAGTTACAGATACTTCTCCTGAGCTAGATAGTTTGCAGCCTCTTTATTCAGAAGCCCTGGTTGCATATCATCGCCGATCATTGATGAAAGCCTTACTTCGTGCTATATCTTTGGGAACCTATGCTCCTGGAACCACTGCTCGTATTTATGGTTCAGAAGAAAGCTTGTTGCCCCATTGCTTATGTATAATTTTTAAAAGAGCCAAAGATTTTGGTGGTGGGGTATTTTCACTTGCAGCAACTGTTATGAGTGATCTCATTCACAAAGATCCTACCTGCTTTTCTGTCTTAGAAGCAGCTGGTATTCCTTCTGCGTTTATGGATGCTATAATGGATGGTGTTCTTTGTTCCGCTGAAGCTATTGCTTGCATACCACAGTGTCTTGATGCCTTGTGTTTGAACAACAATGGGCTTCAAGCTGTGAAAGATCACAATGCTTTGAGGTGCTTTGTGAAAGTTTTTACTTCCAAAACATACTTGCGTGCCCTTACTGGTGATACTTCGGGTTCCTTGTCCAGTGGTCTGGATGAACTAATGCGTCATGCTTCTTCATTACGGGAACCAGGAGTTGATATGCTGATTGAAATACTGAACAGTATTGCAAAAATTGGATCTGGACTTGAATCTACATCTCTGTCCACAGATCATCCAAGCCGCTCTCAATCTGTTCCCATGGAAACTGAAGCTGAGAATAGAGATATTGTTTCTTCAGATGACAGAGATTCATGCAGGGCTGAAAGTTGTGAGCAGTCACTTGAATCATCTTCTGATGCCTCGCTATCGAATGTGGAAACTTTTTTACCTGATTGTATAAGCAATGTTGCTCGTCTACTTGAAACAATTCTTCAGAACTCGGATACATGCCGAATTTTTGTCGAGAAGAAGGGAGTTGAATGTGTTCTCCAGTTGTTCACTTTGCCTCTTATGCCTCTTTCAGTTGCTCTTGGTCAAAGTATATCTGTTGCATTTAAGAACTTCTCTCCTCAGCATTCTGCTTCGCTTGCTCAGGCAGTTTGTACCTTCCTGAGAGAACATTCGAAGTCAATAAATGAACTCTTGACTTCAGTTGGTGGGTCCCAGCTAGCTCAGGTGGAAGTTTCCAAGAGAATGAAGGTCTTAAGGTGCCTCTCTAGTTTGGAAGGCATACTCTCTCTTTCCAATTCTTTGTTGAAAGGGACCACTACGGTCGTCTCTGAATTGGGTTCTGCAGATTCTGATGTATTGAAGGATCTAGGGAGGGCTTACAGGGAAATTCTGTGGCAAATTTCTTTGTGCTTTGATTCGAAGGTGGATGAGAAGCAGAATGTTGAAGCAGAGCCTGGAAGTGCGGATACAAGTGTATCTAATGTGTCTGAAAGGGAGAGTGATGATTCTGTTAATATTCCCTCCGTTAGATACATGAATCCTGTTTCAATCAGGAATAGTTCTCTCTCGCAATGGGGAGTGGAACGTGAGTTTCTATCAGTGGTTCGTTCGAGTGATGGTTTCAGTCGTCGCAATCGACACGGTTTGGCACGTCTTCGGGGTGGAAGGGCTGGCAGGCATTTGGAAGCTTTCCACATTGATTCTGAAGCTTCAGCAAATATTGCAGAGACTCCTCAGAATTTCAAGAAGAAAAGTCCCGATGTGCTGGTTTTAGACATCTTTAATAAACTTGCTTCTACACTGCGTTCTTTCTTCACCGCTCTTGTCAAAGGTTTTACTTCACCAAATCGTCGAAGAACTGAAACTGGATCCTTGAGTTCAGCTTCAAAGAGCATTGCGACTGCCCTGGCAAAGGTTTTTCTGGAAGCTCTGGGTTTCCCTGGATATCCTAACTCTGCTGGACTTGAGATATCACTTTCAGTCAAGTGTCGATATCTCGGGAAGGTTGTGGATGACATGGTGGCTCTTACGTTTGATAGTAGAAGACGTACCTGCTACAATGCAATGATTAATAACTTCTATGTCCATGGAACCTTTAAAGAGCTCCTTACCACATTTGAGGCTACAAGTCAGTTGTTATGGACCCTTCCTTGTTCTGTATCCTCACCAGGTGCTGATCAGGAAAAGAGTGGTGACTGGGGCAAGCTGTCTCACAGTTCATGGCTACTTGATACATTACAGAGTTATTGTCGCGAACTTGAGTATTTTATTAATTCTGGGTTACTTCTGTCCTCAACCTCGGCTTTGCAGGCTCAGCTTCTTGTTCAGCCTGTTGCAGTTGGTTTGTCTATTGGGTTATTTCCTGTTCCAAGAGACCCAGAAGCATTCATCCGCATGCTGCAGGCACAAGTTCTGGATGTGATACTTCCAGTTTGGAATCACCCCATGTTTCCCAATTGTAACCCAGGTTTTATCACTTCAATCATTACACTTTTTACTCATGTGTACAGTGGTGTTAGTGACATGAAACGAAATCGCAATGCATTGTCTGGGAATGGAAACCAACGTCTCATGCCCCATCCTCCTGATGAAGCTACTATCACCACCATTGTTGAGATGGGTTTTTCTAGAGCTAGAGCGGAAGAGGCACTGAGACGCGTGGAAACAAATAGTGTTGAGATGGCGATGGAATGGTTATTTAATCATGCGGAAGATCCGGTACAGGATGATGATGAGTTGGCTCGTGCACTTGCTTTGTCCCTTGGAAGCTCATCGGAAACACCTAAAGTTGATGGTGCTTTAAAATCATTGGAGGTCTTGACACAAGAGGGACAAACAAAGGCTCCTCCTGTTGATGACATACTTGCAGTGGCAATGAAGTTGTTTCGAAGTAGTGATTCAATGGCTTTCACGCTGACAGATCTGCTTGTGACTCTTTGCAGCCGGAACAAAGGCGAGGATCGTGCAAAAGTAATTTCTTTTCTTGTTCAGCAGCTAAAACTTTGCCTCCTTGAGTTTTCTAAGGATGACAGTGTATTGTGTATGATCTCGCATACTTTAGCATTGCTTCTTTCAGAAGATGGAAGTGCTCCGGAAATTGCTGCACAAAATGGGGTTGTCTCGATTGCAATTGATATCTTGATGAATTTTATGGCTAAAACTGAGACTTCAATTGATACCCTCATCCCTAAATGCATCAGTTCATTACTTCTTATCTTGGATAATTTGGTGCAGCCCAGGCCTGTAATTTCTGTTGACAGTAATGTTGGAACAATAGGTAGTTCTATACATGGCTTATCTGAAAATCATACTTCATCTGAACCAGGAACAGAGAAAAGTTTAACTCCAGTTGCCATTGATAAAGAATCAGTCCCTGCTTTTGAGAACATACTTGGAAAATCGACTGGTCAGTTGACGATGGAGGAGAGTCGTAAGGTAATGTCAATTGTGTGTGACTTGATAAAAAGGCATGTACCGCCTATGGCTATGCAGGCTGTTCTACAGATATGTGCTCGATTGACAAAATCACATGCTCTGGCTGTGCAATTCCTTGAAAGTGGCGGCATGACTTCCCTTTTTGGTATTCCAAGAAGTTGCTTCTTTCCTGGATATGACACCTTGGCTTCAGCTATTGTTCGGCATCTTCTTGAAGACCCCCAGACGTTGCAATCAGCCATGGAATTGGAGATACGACAAACTCTGAGTGGAAACCGTCATTCTGGTCGAATTTCTGTGAGAACGTTTTTGACATCAATGGCGCCTGTTATATCTAGAGATCCAGAGATCTTCATGAAAGCAGTAGCTTCTGTTTGTCAGTTGGAGTCATCAGGAGGAAGACATATTGTTGTGTTATCGAAAGATAAAGAGAAGGAGAAAGAAAAATCAAAAGCATCTGGTGTTGAAGCATCAGTAGCTACCAATGAATGTGTTAGGATTTCTGAAAGTAAGACACATGATGGGTCCATCAAGTATTCCAAAGGCCACAAAAAGGTTTCAATGAATCTTACTCAGGTGATTGATTACCTTCTTGAAATTGTATCGACATTTCCTACATACAAAGTAGAGGAAGGTAAAAGTTATCCAAGTGCCATGGTTGTAGATGAACCTACTACCAAAATGAAGGGTAAATCAAAGGTTGATGATACAATACCGATGGGTTCAGACAGTATAGCGGAAAAATCAGCAGCCCTAGCTAAGGTGACTTTTGTTCTCAAGTTATTGAGTGATATTCTTCTGATGTATGTCCACGCAGTCGGGGTTATCCTAAGACGAGATCTGGAAATGTGTCAACTCCGTGGGTCTAGTCATTTAGACTGCCCGGGACATGGGGGAATTGTTCATCATGTTTTACACTGTCTTATTCCCCTTTCGGTAGATAAATCTGCTGGCCCTGATGATTGGAGAGACAAGCTATCTGAAAAAGCTTCCTGGTTTCTGGTAGTCTTGGCTGGGCGCTCAAGTGAAGGAAGGAGAAGGGTGGTTAATGAACTTGTGAAAGCCTTATCTTTATTTTCAAATGCCAAAAGTAATTCATCAAATACAATTCTGTTACCAGATAAAAAGGTCCTTGCTTTTGTTGATTTGGCATATTCCATTTTGTCCAAGAATTTTTCTTCTGGCAACTCACCTGGTTCAGGTTGTTCTCCTGACATAGCAAAAAGCATGATAGATGGAGGAATGGTGCAGTGCCTATCAGGTATTCTTCAGGTAATTGATTTGGACCATCCCGATGCACCAAAAATTGTGAATCTCATACTTAAAGCTTTGGAAAGTTTGACAAGGGCAGCCAATGCTAGTGAGCAAATTTTCAAATCTGATACACAGAATAAGAAAAAATTAACAGGTCCAAGTGGAAGGTCTGACGCTCAGACTGCCGACACTTCAGTTTCTCAGGAATTACAATGTAGTGAGAACAGGAGCGGTGAACAGGTGGTCACTGATAATACTGGTTCAGAAGCGCATCCATTGGATGACTCTCAGAATGAAAGTGATCATCATGCAAATCCAACCCAGTGCATGGAGCAAGAAATGAGGATTGAGGAGGCTCCTGTTACTGATCCACCTGTGGATATTGGGATGGATTACATGCGCGACGAGATGGAAGACAGTGGCGCTTTATCCAACAGAGAACAAATTGAGATGAATTTTCATGTGGATAATAGAGTAGAAGAAGATATGAATGATGAAGATGATGACATGGGTGATGATGGTGAGGAAGATGACGACGACGATGATGGGGAGGATGAAGATGAAGATATAGCTGAAGATGGCACTGCTCTAATGTCTCTGGCCGATACTGATGTGGAGGACCATGATGATGCCGCCTTGGGAGATGAATATAATGATGACATGGTTGATGAAGATGATGATGATTTCCATGAAAATCGTGTTATTGAGGTACGGTGGAGAGAAGCCCTTGACGGTTTAGATCATTTGCAGGTACTTGGACAACCTGGATCTGTGGGAGGGCTAATTGATGTTTCAGCTGAACCCTTTGAAGGGGTGAATGTTGACGACTTCTTTGGCATTCGAAGGTCTTTTGGCTTTGAGCGTCGACGCCAGACTAATAGAACTTCCTATGAGCGACCAGTTACAGAAGGGAATGGTCTTCAACATCCTCTCCTCTTGAGGCCATCACATTCTGGTGATTTAGGTTCAATGTGGTCATCTGGTGGGAATTCATCCAGGAATTCAGAGGCCCTATCAGGTAACCTTGATGTTTCCCATTTCTACATGTTCGATGCTCCTGTTCTTCCTTATGATAACGCCGCATCTCGAATATTTGGTGATCGGCTGGGTGGTGCAGCACCACCGCCACTGGCTGATTTTTCTGTTGGTTTAGAGTCACTGCGGGTTTCTGGTCGAAGGGGGCCAGGTGATGGCCGGTGGAGTGATGATGGTCAACCCCAAGCTGGTGGTCAAGCTGCTGTTATTGCTCAGGCAGTCGAAGAACAATTCATCGTTCAATTAACAAATGATGCTCCCACTGAAAATCCTGCTGAAGAGCTGTCACATAACCCAGGATTATCAGAGAGACTGCAAGAAGATTTCCCGGCCCTAGGGGGTGACGACACTGGTACTCAACAGAATAGTGATAGTCATGATAATGGTAATCAAGTTAATCAACTAGATGTAAGGCAGCTCTCTCGGGAAGAGATCAATCCAGAGGTTGCTTCTGAACATGCGGGTGAATTTGCACAAGGGATTGAACCTATGTCCAATCTGAATGGTCATGCTAGCATGGAAGTTGGGAATGGAAATGCCAATGTCAGCGAGCAGTTGGAGACATCACATGGTTTGGTTGCTCAGCCTGAAGTGCTCTGTGGTAGGAGTGTTGATGTACTTGTGAATCCTCATAATGTACCACATCAAGACGATGGTTATACTAGATCCTCAGAACTAGATAATCAGTCTAGTTGCGATGCATTAATGATTTCTGGATCAGAGATGTCAGATCCTGGTGTTCATCATGCTTCTTCGGTTCCAGAAAGTACCGACGTCGATATGAATAGTGCTGACGCGGAAAGAGATCAGGCTGACCAACAATTACCTATGTCCGAGTTCAATCTAGAGGAGCCGTCATTACAGCAGGACAACCTCGTCCAAGATGCAGGTCAGACAGATGAAAGTAGTTTGAATAATGAGGCTTCTAATGCAAATGGTATAGATCCAACATTTTTGGAGGCACTTCCAGAAGATCTTCGTGCAGAGGTTCTTGCTTCGCAGCAAGCTCAGTCTGCTCCAGCTCCTACATTCACACCACCTGCAGTTGAAGATATTGATCCAGAGTTTTTGGCAGCCCTTCCTCCTGATATCCAAGCTGAAGTTCTTGCCCAACAGCATGCTCAAAGGATTGTGCATCAATCAGAAGGACAGCCAGTTGACATGGATAATGCATCAATTATTGCCACTTTTCCTGCTGATCTACGTGAAGAGGTTTGTGTTTTGAACTCTGCACTTCATAATTATTCCCTGGTATACTTACTTTATTTGCTTCTGTTAGGTGCTCCTGACGTCTTCAGAGGCAGTGTTATCAGCATTGCCATCTCCATTGCTTGCGGAAGCACAGATGCTTAGGGACAGAGCAATGAGTCATTATCATGCTCACAGCTTGTTTGGAGGTAGCCATAGGCTTACTAGTCGGAGAAATGGTTTGGGATTTGATAGGCAGACAGTGATGGACAGGGGCGTTGGAGTTTCCATCAGCAGGAGGGCATCAGCTCTTGCAGAGAACTTGAAGTTGAAGGAACTTGAAGGAGAACCATTTTTGGATGCTAATGGGTTGAAAGGATTAATCCGGCTTCTACGCTTAGCACAGGTAGTTTTATCCTTTGCAAGGATCCTATAGATAGCCTACTGGGTAACTACAATGCTTGGCAAAGGGAATTTCTGTTTAACAGATCCCCTAAATATTTATTCTTAATTATCTTGTTTTTCACAAGCACGTGTCCTACAAATTATCAGAAACTTAAGTCATCACGTATTAAATTGAATCCTTTCTTTTAAACTGACACGGGTTTTTGTTGAGAGTTGCAAAGGTGGATGATTTTTTAATTTTCATTGTCACCCTCGAAACAAATGCCAAAGAAAAACTGGTCATCCAAGTCAGTGTACTGTCATAAGAAACCTGTACAATGAGACTATTTGTGGATATACCAGAAAGAAAATAGGAGCATTTAATCGTGGACGGGTAAATACAAATTTAGATCTGTACTTATGTGTTCTGAATTTTCTTGCAACAAGACCCTGATTAGTGTGAGTTTGTTGACCATGTAACGCGAGCAGCCCATTCCTAAACCTTCCCAGAGGTCCTTAGGCAGACTTATTATGAAGGATTATCTTTTTAATCCTCAGATTGAAAAGGATTCTTTTTGAAGATGAGGAATAATTGATTCTAAATCAAGGGATAAGAATGGAACATCTTAAAAACTGGTTGAGAGTGTATCAAAACGACTATCGCAAGATGTTTTAGATTAATATCACAAATGGCAAAATGGAATCTTCAAAGCTCTATGTGCTGAAAGGAAAAGTTTAAGCAAATAGAATTCGTTGAGAAAGATAAATAAATTGTTAAAGAAGAAGTATTTTGAAGTATTGAATAAAAAGAATTATTCTATAAAAATTATAGTATTTTATTTTATGATATATACATACAATTATGTATACAGATGGAACTCATTTAGAGGGAGATCTTTTAAGTAAAAAATTGATGTATTGGAGATTGTGAGTTGGAACTGAGGTGCTCATCTTTTTTCTGCTTTTAGCCTCTGGGTAAAGGTCTATTGCAGAGACTCCTGTTGAATTTGTGTGCACACGGGGATACAAGAGCAATTCTGGTTCATCTCCTGCTTGGTATGATAAAGCCAGAGGCTGCAGGAATAGTCGGCGGTTTGACAGCATTTAATTTTCAGAGGCTTTATGGATGTCAGTCAGATGTTGTTTATAGTCGATCTCAATTGTGTGGTGGTATGTTTTTATTTAATTCCCCGATGATGCATAATATTCTTTTTTTGATTGGGTATTGGTTTTTCAGTGATGGTTTTATTCTATCTCAGGTCTTCCTCCACTGGTGTTGCGGCGGGTACTCGAGATTCTTGCGTATCTGGCTACTAATCATTCTGCTGTTGCTAGCCTTTTGTTCTACTTCGACCACTCTGTTGTTTCTGAGACTGCAAATATAAACAGTTCGGAATTCAACAATGATAAAGGTAAGGGAAAAATCATAGAAGAAGATCGCCTGAACTCTTCTGCAAGCACTCAAGAGGGAAATGTGCCATTGATACTGTTTCTTAGACTCTTGAGTCAACCACTTTTCTTGCGCAGTATTGCACATCTTGAGCAGGTATACGTCCTGATACAGGGAAATTACCATTTAAATAATTTCTGCTCAGCTGTATTGTTTTATCTCATTCTACAAGAACTCGGTGCAGGTCATGGGTCTGCTTCAAGTGGTTGTATATGCAGCGGCATCCAAGTTAGATATGCAGTCTCATTCTGAAGAAACAGAAGCTCCGAATGAGAATCCTCCCTCCAATGAAATTGCAACTGATGTACAGAAAGATCCTCATTTATCTGAGACAGAGATTAATCGACTTGACAAAAGTTCTGGCACTTCAAAAACCACGCCAGATGGTCAGAGAAACTTGAAGACTGGTGATATCTTCTTACTGCTGCCGCAATCTGATTTGCATAATCTTTGCAGTCTTCTTGGCCATGAGGGGTACTGGTCTTCTCTTATTTTACTTCTTTATGCTGTTGACTTTTCTGTTTGTCCTTGGTTAATATAGAACTTCACGTGTTTGTTATTATATTCTGCCACTGAATGATATATTGCTCTAATTCTGCATATTCAGTTTTTCTCTATAGAATTATTGAAAAATTACCTAATTCTTACTGTTCATTCTTCAGGCTTTCCGATAAAGTTTACATGCTTGCTGGCGAGGTACTAAGGAAGTTGGCTACTGTTGCTGCCCCTCACCGCAAATTTTTCATTTCGGAGCTTTCAGATTTAGCCCAAAAGTTGAGCAGCTCAGCTGTTGATGAGCTTGTAACGCTTAGGGATACGCACATGCTGGGCTTGAGTGCCGGATCTATGGCTGGGGCTGCGGTTCTTCGTGTTTTGCAGACACTCAGTTCACTCACTTCAACTGGCACTGACAGTAATAAGAATGAAGGGGATGATGAGGAACGGGAAGAACATGCCATCCTGTGGAAGTTGAATGTTGCTTTGGAGCCATTGTGGAAAGAACTAAGTGAATGTATTAGTACAATGGAGACAGAGCTGACTCAGAGCTCTCGCTCTTCAGTTATTTCAAATATTAACATTGGGGAGCAGATACAGGGTTCTTCATCTTCTTCTCCCCTTCCTCCAGGAACTCAGAGACTCCTTCCTTTTATCGAGGGTTTCTTTGTTCTCTGTGAGAAACTACAGGCTAACAATCAAACAGCACATCAAGATCATTCCAGTGTGACAGCAAGAGAGGTTAAAGAGTCTTCTGGGACTTCAGTTTCACTGTATATAAAATCTGGTGCGGATTCTTACAGAAGGTTTGATGGTTCTGTCACGTTTGCAAGGTTTGCTGAGAAGCACCGACGCCTTCTTAATGCTTTTGTGAGGCAGAATCCTGGCTTGTTAGAAAAATCGCTCTCTATGATGCTGAAAGCTCCACGATTGATTGATTTTGATAACAAAAAGGCTTATTTCCGTTCCAAAATTCGGCAGCAGCATGATCAACACGTCTCAGGTCCACTGAGGATCAGTGTTAGGCGGGCTTATGTTTTGGAGGATTCATATAACCAACTTCGCATGCGACCAAATCAAGATTTAAAGGGGCGACTGAATGTGCATTTTCAAGGTGAAGAGGGTATTGATGCTGGCGGTTTGACAAGGGAATGGTATCAAGTACTGTCAAGGGTTATATTTGACAAAGGAGCTTTGCTCTTTACGACTGTTGGAAACAATGCAACTTTCCAACCAAATCCTAATTCTGTATACCAAACTGAGCATCTCTCTTATTTCAGATTTGTAGGCCGAGTGGTAATCCTCCAAGGACTTATTTTTTAGCTTGAATTTTTTCTTCGTATGTCTTTTGATAGTCGTGCTAAGCTACTGAACTTTGGTGATACAATTCCTTCTGTAGGTTGCCAAGGCACTGTTTGATGGGCAACTGCTGGATGTGTATTTTACCCGCTCCTTTTACAAGCACATCCTTGGTGTTAAGGTGACTTATCATGATATAGAGGCTGTTGATCCAGATTACTACAAAAATTTGAAATGGATGTTGGAGGTGAGTGGCATTAAGATATTAATCCAATTTTGTTTTTATTTTAAAATTCTGACATGCAAGTTCCTGATATATATCTTTTCTTGTGTCAGAATGACGTGAATGACATACCCGATCTGACATTTAGCATGGATGCTGATGAAGAAAAACACATCCTTTATGAAAAAACAGAGGTATACATCCTTTAGGATTTTTCCTTGTACTCTTGTACTGAATTTCAATTTGAACGTTTTGAGTCTCCTCTAAGAATGCATAGCATGTTTGATCTTTTGATGTTTTTGGGAAAAGGTTACTGATTACGAGCTCAAAGCGGGAGGAAGAAACATAAGAGTCACAGAAGAGACAAAGCATGAATATGTAGACCTTGTTGCTGATCATATTCTGACTAATGCAATCAGGCCTCAAATTAATTCCTTTCTTGAGGGTTTCGATGAATTAGTGCCACGGGAACTTATTTCTATCTTTAATGATAAAGAACTTGAACTGTTAATCAGTGGACTTCCAGAAATCGATTGTAAGATCGCATACCTGTACATTTGTTTATTGTACAAGTGATACTGATTGTTTTCCTGAAGTGTCCTAATCACATTGATGTTACTGTAGTGGATGATCTGAAGTCCAACGCTGAGTATACTGGTTACACAGCAGCGTCTAATGTTGTTCAGTGGTTTTGGGAGGTTGTTAAAGGATTTAACAAGGAAGATATGGCAAGATTGCTGCAATTTGTAACTGGAACCTCAAAGGTGATTTGTCAGCGACCAATTTATGTTGCTAAATTTTCATTCATCGACATTATATGTTCCTGCAACAATATTTCTACGACTAACGCTCTAATAGCTGATCTCATTCTGTGCAACTTTTTCAAGAGGGAAATATGTGTTATGTGGAAGTAAGAGCATCAGGAAACCCATGTCTGAATAAGGACTTTTTTTGGGGTTTCTTGATATACTGTTTCATCTTCTTGCAAATGGATCTTATCATTGAGTTTAGATGAACAACGTCGGTCATCTGGAAGTTCAAAACTGATTGCTAAAAGTTGATTGCTAGAGAAGAAGGTTGCACCTTAGAAGTGAAGTAAAAATAGTTTTGGATTTAGAAATTTGTAAAACAAGTTCACTTCTTTGCACCTTAAAAGTTGGAATAGGTTTAGGTGTAATTTTGCTGTTTGTTTAGGGGGATTATATAGTATATCATATTGCATTATCTCTCTATTTGGGTTTTGTCCACTCACAATTTCTGGGTGCGCGCATGGTTATATGTAAGCACTTGTATGCATGTGTGCCACATTCTGCTTGCATGTTTGTTATTTTTATGGGACAGTGGGATGACAAGATTGAGCCATTGTGTGTGGGGTGAGGGGGTGGGGGAGAGAATGAGACTCAGTAGATTGGGAAATTTGTTAAGCATCAATTAATTGGGGGTTCGGTTTCATAGGTTCCTTTAGAAGGCTTCAAGGCACTGCAAGGCATTTCTGGTGCCCAGAGATTTCAGATTCACAAGGCATATGGAGCTCCTGAACGGCTGCCATCAGCTCATACCTGGTAAGTTTCTACTTGTACCAGGATAATGATTATTTTTTCGCTTCTTTCACTTGCAGAATTGCTTGCATTGTAATCTTGGCCTGCTAATTCATGTATCTCCAATTTTTCAGCTTCAATCAACTGGACCTTCCAGAGTATTCTTCAAAGGAACAGCTTCAAGAACGATTGTTATTGGCAATCCATGAAGCTAGCGAAGGATTTGGTTTCGGTTGAATTAAAATCGAGACAATGTGGCTTTGCGTAATTTCTGCTGGAACTTATTTCAGCATTGCCATGTACATGTTAGTAGTTCCTTACTTTGTTTTGAATGTCAATTTCTTGGGATTTACTTGGACCTTGGTTACTCTGAGCCTGAGCTTTGACACGTCAAAATAAACGTCTTAATTTTCTCCATTGATGGGAAAACTGAACTTTATCTGGAAGTTTATTCCTATTGAGAATTTTTCACATACAATGACGAATACAAGAGTCACTAGTTTATAGGGAAAACAATTGGGAATGGTTTAATCATTAACCTGACACAGGTTATATTATGCAATACAGACATGCTATTAAGCAAATTTCGTTTGTCTTTGTTGTGATTTATATTTATTTTGCAGGTAAAGCTTATGGATTGGGATCATTTGCAAGCATTACCCGGTAGAAAACTACACATGAACATGAGACACCCAGAGTTTCCTCGTCAAAAGTTGCTGAATCACCATTGACTTCATTTGATTGGGCGGCAGATTTTCTAAGACTACTGGGGTTGGTTTTTTGTTTTCATTTCGCAACTCAGCTCCAGGTCAATGAAAAGAGTATGTTGCCCTCGTGCGCAACACTTTTTTGTTTCGTATCTTGCTTTTGTGGAGGGGGCGTGGTTCTTCGGTATTGTGCAAAGATCTACTAGCTTGTTTTCATTATTTATCATGTCTAATGGTGAATTGGCCTCCTGTACAATATATTACAAGTAATACAGTAATGAATTATGGGGTTTGTCAGGTAATCTAAATCTCTAGTACTTGTGGAAATGTTGGCATCTAATACAAGTACAGATGATATTGCTTTTTCATTTTTGGCTGCTATGACCCTTTTCCTTTTGTGTACATTTCCCTATAGTTTGGGAAGTTGATTCTTTACCAAGTCCTTCACGCATAATCAGTTACATGATTCATGTTACAACTTTTTAAAGAAAAAAGGTAATACAATCTTAAAGCCCAAAAGAAGCATTAAAAACGGATTACAAATTACATGCTACTGATTAGCACACTTGAAATGATCAGCTTGCTGTTTGATATTCTGACATTTTTCGGCTGACGCTTCAGCGGAACCATCATCATCAACATCCACNATTACAAATTACATGCTACTGATTAGCACACTTGAAATGATCAGCTTGCTGTTTGATATTCTGACATTTTTCGGCTGACGCTTCAGCGGAACCATCATCATCAACATCCACGGTGGGTAACCGCAGTTGTGTTAACGGCACAACCGTGAAATAGCATTGGTATCAAGCTCTTTCTCGACCTTCTCCTCTCTCTCTGCTGCCCAGTGGAGGAAGGGACTCTACTTTCTTTGTAGTGAGCTCATAGTTTTATTGATGAATGGATCGACGATGATCTTCATTATGATTATTAGCTATGACCCAAGGGATAGGAATGGCAACCAATCGAGTTTGGTCTTTGGATATGGTCTGCACTTCGTCGAACAGGATTGATACGCTAGTGTCTACAAGCTGGGCTAGGGCTGATTCCTTGATCAAGGGCCTAGCCCCGTCCAATCCTGTCCGTAGAAGGGTGAGGCGAGCTCCCCCCCCCCCTCCCCCCCCCTTT